>PVKB01006181.1:0-71070 GCA_004027205.1 Ctenodactylus gundi | reverse complement strand
CTACTCCGCCCTATCCCCCCCCCCTTTCACTTTGTTTTTCATCTTAAGTTCCATAGGAGTTGTGATCTGGGTCTCTCATATCAGAGAGACCATTCGATGTTTCACCTTCTGCTTCTGACTCACTTCACTAAGCATGATGTTCTCAAGTTTCTTCCATTTGCCTATAAAAGCCTCCACGCTGCTGGACTTTATAGATGCACAGTATTCCATTGTGTATAAGTACCACAGTTTGTGTGTCCACTGGTCTGTTGATGGGTATTATGGTGACTTCCATATTTTTGCTATTGTTAGTTGTGCTGCTATGAACATGGGTATACATATATCTCTGCTGTGTGTTGTTTTGGCCCCTTTTGGATATATTCCCAGGAGGGGTGTCGCTGGATCGAAGGAGATATTTATTTCTAGTCTTTTGAGAAATCTCCATACTGCTTTCCAGAGTGGTTGAACGAATTTACACTCCCACCAGCAGTGCAGGAGGGTTCCTTTCTCCCCACAGCCTCGCTGCCCACACCTATCTACTGTTTGGTTACCCAGCGGTACACTGTGCTAAAAAAAAAAAAGAGTAAATTCTCGAAACTTTTCCTTATTTAACATGTTTTCAGAATAATAAGTTGGCTCTCTATCATCTTGTATGTTATTTTTGAAAAACTATTTATGTGAATTTTGTATTTTTTTATCTTTTCATGGTACTAGGGATTAAGTGCAGGGCCCTATGCATGCTAGGCTATATCCCTAGTCCTTAGCGGTGACCTTTTTTTAATGTTATAAGTTATTATAAGGGAATACAGTTTAAACATTTGTTATGTTTGTCTTTATATGAAATAAATAAAATATTAAATCACCGTTCCTGAACGCCATGTCACCAGGAGGCATAATTTCAAGTCTCTGGGCAAAATTCTCTAGGCAACCATGAACCTAGATTCCCAGTCACCATAAGAAATCCTAAAGAACCTCTTTCTATCTTAGGAACCCCATTTAATTTTTTGGTATTATAAACCCTCCTAACCCACTGAGTTGATTAAAGTATTATGTTTTTATTTTTACTTATTTTCCCAATTATTCTATTTATTAGTGTGTCTTTACAATACATAATAATGACACTAAACTTGGGTAACTGGAGAATATATATATATATATATATATATATATATATATATATATATATATAACACATCTTACAATTCTTCCTTTTCCTCCCCACCCTCCTGTGTCCCCCTGTCCCCAAGTCCCCTCCCCTTCTCCACAAGTCTTTAAACATACATGATTTGTTTCATACAATCTGTTATCATTCTTACTGATGTTCAAACCGTCCTACGCACGGCTGTCAGGAGACTGTAAAAGTCACTTCTGGAAGGACTCAGCTGTCTTTGAGAATGTCCTTGCTACAGGTTTTCTGGCCTAGCTTAGATATTCTGTCCCAGATCTAGAATCAGCCATTCCTCTAAGAATCTCTAATTCCTGGTACTGGCGAGGGCTACTTCAAAACCACACTGTGGATGACAGGAGTGCCCTTTGCTACTGAATTTGCCATTTTAAGCGGATGAAAACAAGAAATAAGCCAGGCTTGGTGGTACAGGCCTGTAATCCCAGCATTCTGGGAAGCTGAGGCAGCAGGATCGCAAGCTACAGCACAGCCTGAGGAACTTGGAGATGCAGGGATATCCTGTCTCAAAATAAAAAGGTTTAAAAAGCAGGCTGCGGATGCAGCTCAGCGTAAAAGACCTGGTCTTGATATCCTTTACCACACACACACACACACACACACACACACACCCAGAAAATGGGAAGTAATCTGAAAAACTATAAAGTCACTGTATAACATCTGCTTTCAACAGCATTTTCAAATCCCCTCAATCACTGTTCCTCTGCAGAAGTGTCTCTCAAAAGGCAGTACAAAGATTCCTGCATTCTACGTGCTACAATGCCAGTTCCTTGGTCAGGATGGACTCAGACAAGATCTGCACACCCAACTCACAGCCTTGTCACGCTCATTCAAGACTCAAATGCCCCTGACCACACAGGGCACACTCTAGCGGTGACTCTCTAGAGCAGATTACTATAGCACAGGCATGTCCAACCTGTGGCCTGCCAATTATCTGCTCTTGGTCACTCCCCCATTTTATTAATATGTACATATGTGATACATAGTGTTTACACTGAACTTGAGTATTCTGTGTACATATATAACGTGTCACATTACAAACCTGCTCTTTTTTCCATGATATAATGAAAAAATTTAAAATGAAAGTTTTAGTACTTATATATGTACATTAGTTATATTATTTTTTTATGTGGACCAAGACAGTTCCCATTTACTTGAAAAAATAAGTGGAAAAAAAAAGGCTAAAGGCTGGATGTACCTGCTGTAATCTAGTCTAAATCTATAGTAATCCATCTGAGGGGCATTTATGGGAGGCCAGCAGAGGAACAAGGCTCTCTAGTGTCCCTGTACAGAGCACCGTCCCACTCACCATGCTCCACTCGGTGCTAAACCACTTGGCTCCACAAGGCTTGAGGTGGCAGGACTGCTGGCTGGGGGGTCTCTCCAGGAAGGAGCACTCGTAGGGGTCCAGCACTTCAAAGGCATCGGCGTTCTTCCTGACACAAATCACCTCCCTCTGTTGGGTCCCACTCCCACACTCGATGGAACACTGGGCGAAGAAGAAGCAGAAAAGATGAGAGTCAGCTGGCAGCGGCGAGAATAGTTGTCTGCCGAGGGACATTACCAGCTCTGCTACAGATTCAGCGAGGAAGAGCCCGTGCAGCCTAAAAATGTGCTCAGAAGAGAAGCCGCATGTGGATTCCAATATCCCTAGCAGTTCTGTCTCCAGCATGGAGAATCCATGCCCTGAGGTGACCCGGGTCCAAGAGGCCGGTCACTGACATCATGTCGCCTTCTGTGCTGGGCCAAAGTGTTTCCCTTAAACTGTCTCCAGGAACATACCAGCCAGCTAATTTGGTTGTTTCTGTCCAGTGGATGCTGATACCTCTCAGAGGTTTTAAAATAATGAGTGGACATTCTGGCTTTATCTATTAGTTTTTTAAAGTGTGGACGGTCTGAAGGAACCAGATTCTCGCACCTTGTACAATTGTGGTTGAAGGGCTTAACTTAAATTCTTCAAATACACAAACTGAGAAGACCTTAGAATGGGGACAGTGCTCCCTGTGGCCAGCCCTCCCTTCCCAACAGGGGGACCAGTGGGACATGTGCCCATATGTCTCCCACCCGTTTCCTAGCAAGGTGTCAGGGTGCACACACGCAGTGGTGCCCAGAGAGGCAACTGAGATGAGGCTACGGGTTGGCATGTGGTGTTAGCCTCCCAAAACAGGATGTATATAATTGTTTGCTCATAAATTATTCTGTTTTGTATATATTGATTTGTACTATGTTTTTACTGATGCTGGGTTTCCCATTAATATTTTTAATTAAAAAATTAAGCTGTTATCTTTATATTTTATCAGTTTTAAAGACTCTCTTACTTTAACATAAAGCCTGCAACAATGTCTGCAGACAAACCTCCTAATGTTAGCTTTGCTTTCTGTATTACGAAGCCACAAAAATCAAATAAAACCAGGGGAAAAACACCTGTGTACAGAAACAAACAAACAAACAAACTCAACCAGGAGGATAAATTTGCTTCATGAGGTGTTCACAAGCTCGGGCAGTCACGATCAAGCACTCTACCCTTTGTCTCTGCTTTTATTTTTTAGCATCTGTTGATCTGGCGCACGCGCATGCTTTGTCCTTTTCTTTCGGTTGCTGTGGCAACGGGACAATCTGAGGTAGGAGGAGAGCACCAGCCATCAGGCAAAGGTGTTGCCTGTCCTCCAGGGGGCACCAGGTCATGTCTTGGGGCCAGGAGGAGGAGCAGCAGTGGGAAGCTACGGCTGAGGTCTGTAGCCCTGGCAAGGAGTCTAGAGCAGCCCACTAGGTGGCTCGGGGTTTCTGAGGTGTTGCAGTGCTCCTGGTCTCTGGATCTCACCTGTAAGATGAGGGGACTGGAAAGAGGGTCTGAGCGAGGTGGTACTGAGGATGTGGTAGAACTTCCAACCTCAAGTCATCTCCTGGTATTTTGCAAAGTCTTGGAAGATATTAGGGGGTTCAGGAGAATCAGTTCAGGCTTCTCTATCAAAACTACCCAGATACGGCAGAGTGTGTCTGTGAACAAATGAATGAATGTGTGTGGGACTGTGTGCATGTGTGCATGTGTGTGTAAGGCAACACTGAAAACCATAAAGGACACTCATCCTCAGTGGGCCAGGAATTATGGGAAATCTCTGAATGATGAAAGACAGATGAAATTAAACTGAAGGAAAAAACCGCAGTGAAAAAACAAACGCAGAGGAAGGGGCAAAGACTGAGCAACTCAGGGGCCTCTGGCGGGATGAGTGGTTGCTATGGTTTGCATCTGGAGTGTGACCTGAAAGCCTCATGTACTTGGATGTAGTGGGGTAACTGCAGAACCATGTGGGGTTGGGAGGTCGGGAGGTTAGGGCCTGGCTGAAGGGGCTCATGCCTGGGGCTTGACCTGGAGGGAGCGTGTGAACTTGTTGAGATCAGAAACTGCCCAGGGCAGAGCTTTCAGGAGTGTGTTATTGACTTGTGGGTCAGGAAGTGAGGGAGGGTGGTTCAGGAAGTGAGGGAGGGCACCCATCCTGGACGGAGCTTGAACTAAGTAAAGGAAGGAAGAAGAAACATTGTCACAGCTTCTTCCCTGGAAAGCTCGGGCATTTGCCTGAGTCTCCACACACTGGTTCACTCCTCACTCCCCTTGGCTCCTGCCTCACTTGCCTTCTGTCTGCCAAGTCCTGAGCATCTCAATAACCTCAGCCATGTGCTTCCACTGTTGCCAGCTGCCCATGAACGGACTGTGCGAGACCTCCTCTAACTGTGAGCTAAATAAATCTTTCCTCTCTTAGGTTGTGGATGTCAGGTATTTTGTCCCAGCAATGACTAAATAACTAAGACAGTGGCGGATATGAGGGTCAGAGGTGCTTTGGGGCAATGAACAATCGGCCAATTACTGACAGGTCAGCCAGGCTGGCCTGATTTTATCAAGGAAGAGGAAGCAGTAGGCATTTGCCCCTACCAGGAGATGCAGGTCAAAGGGCAAAGTGAAACCGTTTTCACATATTTGGAAAGCTGACTGCTTACAAACCCTCCCTGAAGGCCTCATGCGGTTACGGCTGATAATGTGAAAATGGCACAGGACACAGAAGCAGAAGTTGACAAAGACCCCAGTAGAAGCCACTGCTAATAATAAATACACGGTTCCTTTTAAGATGACAAAAATATTCAGGAATTAATGATGACGGTTGCAGAACTTTATGAATATGCCAAAACCCACAGGATCGTGCTCTTTCAAAGGGTGACGTTTACGGCATGTAAATTTTATGCCAATTAAAAAAATAACCTTCGGGGAGAAAGACCTATTGTAAAATCTGAATCAGTATTTTCTCGAAAATTAGTTAATATTAATCTGCAACTAAATCCAGATAATCTCTCTGTCTTTAGGAAGTATTATAGATGAAGGAAATAAAAAAGAAGGCTTCTGTTTTCCTTAAGGGGAAGATGGGACTCCGGATAATCTAAGTCTAACGAAAACACAAAAAAACCCTGAGTATTATCCCTAGAAGAAAAAATAAGATCTATGGCTTCCCATATGTTAGAGGTGTGGGGAATGGAATTAAGAGAATCTGACCAAATAAATGCACAGAAAGGAAAGAAGAAAGCCAGCATGACCACGGAAGACCAAACTACCAGTGAAATGCAGTGGAAGTCCAAACGCACGGCTGGAGGTTATCTCTGAAAGATCCAGATACTTCTCATTGCTGGGACAGAATACCCGACACCCACAACTTCAGGGAGGAGAATTTTATTTTAGCTTGAATCTTTCAGAAGATCACAGTCCATTCCCAAGCAATGGTGGAAACAGCTGGCAGGGCTGGAGAAAAGCTCCTCACGGCATGGCAGAACAGAAAACCAAGGGTGGGGAAGAAGGGTGAAACCAGCACAGGCCCCTCCAGGTCACGCCCCTTCAAAGCATCCGCCCCTTCCAGCCAACAGCACATGGTATCCACAGGTAATCCATAACAGCCAAATACGTGAGGCTTTTGGGGGACACTTCAGATCCTAACCACACTGAGATGTGGTGGCCCGTCTGTAATCCCAGCACTGTGGGAGGCTGAGGCAGGACGATAGCAAGTTCAAACTGAGCCTGGGGGACTTAATGACTTAGTGAGAACCTGTCTCAACATTAAAGAAATAAAGGGTGGAGATGTAGCTCAGTGTTGAGGCCCTGGGATCAAACCCCAGCACTGAAACAAAACCAAAAACCCGTCTAAAACAGCAAAGAAACAAAAACACAAAAGGAAAAGTAAAACAACACCCCCCACAAACCCCGCAAGGATTGTATCTTGAGAAAAAAATAAAGATAAAATGAACACTGCACACAAAAGTCAGACCTAAAAAATACATAAGAAATTTGGAAATTTAGAAATCAATAAAAATACACCAGGGGAAAACCAACAATGAGAAATCTGATGGAGTCATGCAAATATTGGCTAAAATATAATTTATGGGGAAAAACTCAGCAGAGAAACCGTCCCCTTTAACGCGATAAATGCTTCCAGAGAGAAACAATGGCGGCCATGCATACCCGGCACCTGCAGATTTCCTGCAGTTGTTCTTGACAGGTCATCGAGCCGAGATCAGATGAGAATGGGGACGTGTGTGCAGATGCCTGGGGATAAATGGGACCCAGACCTGCAGGCTGGCAAGAGGGCTGGACCTGGTGGTGGGACTCTGCGGAAGTCCCCCCTTCCTCTTCCCCAGAGCTCACAAGACAATTCAAGGGTGAAGTGAACCCAAAATTGACAGAGAAGAAGGGAAACCATTCTGGCATGAATAACAGACTGGGCACAACTAGTCTACTTGGACTGTACACAGAAAGACTCCCCAAGCTTGGCACCCTCCTATTATAGTTAGGATCTGGGGATTTGGGAGTGGCAGAGAATAAACTTGCTCTTGCTTTTTTTTTTCCCCTCTGTGGTAATGGGGACGGAGCCTGGGGCCTTTCGCACTGAGCTACATCCCCAACCATTTTTGATTTTGAGACAAGATCTTGTTAAGTCACTGAATTGTCCAGGTTGGGTTTGAACTCGCAATCCTCCTGCCTCAGTCTGAGTGATTACTGAGACTG
This sequence comes from Ctenodactylus gundi, assembly GCA_004027205.1. Taxonomy (NCBI): domain Eukaryota; kingdom Metazoa; phylum Chordata; class Mammalia; order Rodentia; family Ctenodactylidae; genus Ctenodactylus; species Ctenodactylus gundi. The sequence goes on along the minus strand of PVKB01006181.1, from coordinate 63,868 downwards.
CAGGACTGTGCCACTGGGCCTGGCCCGAGACACGGACCCCAGGATCTCCTTGCTTTCGCCTGTCTGGATTCCTGGCTGGCCTGAGAGTCCCTTCGCCTCCACAGGATCACTGCTGCACCCACACGTATGAATTCCCACTAAACCTCTTCCCTTAAATGTAAATTAAATGTCTCGGAGAGGGGCTGTTTGCTCCCCATGGGTCCCAGGTCTGAACACTGACCAGAAGCTGCTGGGTGTTCAATATGCCCAAATGCCGGAAGGAACATCTTCTTTCTATGCCCTGTGGCCAGTTAGTATTTGGGACTGACACTGATCTTTTTTGTTTTCTTGGGAGACAGTGTCTGTCAGACCCCTCAGACCAGAAGATGCCAGTAGAGGCTCCGATGTCCTTCTAAACCCAGAACCAACATCTTATCAGTATTCAATTATGTCCTGACCCTTTTGGACAACAGGACGATAAATTCGGGTTCGAGTCATGGCAGAAGTCAAAGCTGCCTCTACCAGGGTCCACTCCCCTCTCCTCTTCTGGGCTTAGTTAGGTCTAAGGTTGCCAGGTGCCCCCAGGGAAAAGATCCCGAATGCTGTTCCCTTCTCCTCTGTTGCAAAAGAGTCCAGCTGTTCTTCATGGTGTGTGACTGTGATGATCCCTGGCGGCCTCCTCCACTGCTTTAATTTCAATGGATGTTTTGTATGACTGGGGTCCCATAAATGGTCACCCCGAGCTACTTGGGGATTTAGGTCCTACGGGTTTGCTTCCAATAAGGAGATTTTAAGAAGTATCACTTTTAAAGTTGCTCTACTCAAGACCCTATGGCTTGGGTTTGGGGGTTTAGGGCCCCTGTGGGACTAGGGTAGGGCCCCTTGCCACCAGGTCACCCTGATCTCTCAGCAAGAATTCTGACTAGCCAGCCTGACTGTGACTCTGGCATGTATATATGTTGGGGAATGCAGGGAGTTAACCCCAGTCCATACTTTTCAGGTGCCTTGCCACTGCCGTCCCCGACGCTCACTCCGTGGTTGGCCTGAAAGGGGTATGGGCGGCGCTGCAGGGACAGGGATGGGGAGGGTGCTGGCCCACCATGCTCCTCATCCTCCAGACCCAGGCTGTGAGTCAGTTCTGGTAGTGAAGGTTACATTCTGGGATGCATGATTTTAAACACAATCTCCACCCCGTGCTCCACTCGTGAATTACAGATGCACAGAATCCTCTCGGGGTGCACGTGAGGGGAAGAATTTAGGGCTGCTCCTGAATGCGTTGGGTCTGCGGAGACTGCACATAGTGACCATCCAACCCTCGGAGGGGCAGGGCCGGCGCCTGGCATCAGTCCTGCAGGCCACGCAGCTGCCCCTGAAGGATGTTCACCTGGGGTTCGGCCTGTTTGGTGGTGGTGGGCAGTGAGGCAGACTCTGCAGCCTCCCTTGTCTTCTCCACCTCCCACGGCTTGTGCCATCCTCCCAACGCCCTGGAGGGGCAGCACCATAGTTCAGAGAGCTGGGTCTTATAAATAATGCAGCTCAGGGGTGGGGCCAACTCAGTCCTTGGTCTCCATGGGCCACTCAGAGTGGTGGCTCCCTATGGCAGTTCTATCACAGAGTCCCTCCCCTTCCTGTCTGTTCCTTTTCTTCTGCTGTGTGAGCTTGGGTCAGAAGCCCACCCTCTCTTGGCTAGGCTGGAGGCAAAAGCATTAAATAGCTGGTAGAAGATAATTAATAAAGGTGTAGGGAAAGGAAATAACCTATATTAAATAGATCCCATGTGTGCAGAGACAGGAAACCTCCTCCATGCATGGCATTGTATGAAAGTGCCTGAGAGTCCTACGAAGTTGAGGTCATTCTTGCATGTAGATGAGGAAACAGTGTCAGAGAAGTCTCCCGCCCCAAGCGAGCAAATCAGTGACAGGTGGGGCTGAGCTTAGAAGTGCTCAAATTCTCCATATTTCACAAATTACAGTACAAGAACATTCAAGAAAATTTCATAACACTTCCCCAGGCTGTTTACATAAAACACTTTACTGTGAAGTGGTTGAGATCCCAGGATTTGTGCATTTTCAAATTCTACTTTCCTCTTGCAGTAGATCACATGCACTGGTAACATACTAAAGTTCACTGTCACTGTTCCTTAATATTTGACTGACTTATGACATACCATAATGTCTCTAACTTTCCTGCTTTTGTGAACATCTCTGTGGAGAAAGCCTTTTTCCCCCTTTCATTAATTATTTCCTTAAAACAAAACCCCAGGAGTTAGGGTGACTGTGAAAAGGCAAATGAACATTTTTACAGTCTTGGCTTTTGTCTTAGTGTACTGTTGCTGGGATAGATTATCTGACATCTACAACTTAAGGGAGGAAGGATTTATTTTAGCTCAGTTTCAGAAAGTCTGAGTCCATTCATGGGCAGCTGTCAATGGCGGAAGCCCATGGCAGATGCTCATGGCCTGGCAGATAGGAAGGCAGGTGGTGGAGGAAGGGTAGAGCAAGCTTATATCCTTCCAGATCCTATTCCAGTGATCCACCCCTTCCAGTCAAGCCCCCACGGATCCGCCTCTTCCAGGTCACAGGCCCAGTAACGTGCCACTGCCCACAATCTTCTACAGGCCTCTAATGCATCACATGCCTGTAACCTGCCCTCCCGACCAGGGCCCACCTCTTAACAACACCTGGTTCCCTTGCTATTCCACAATATCCAAAGACATGAGGCATTTGGGGACATTCCAGATCCAAACCTTGACAGCTTTTGTTGCCAAGTTGCTTTCCAAAGGGCTTGTATCAATTTACTAGAACAAATTAGTTGAGTTTTTTAAATGTCTGCTTCTAACACTACTTAAAAGAAATACAGTTCTGTATGGAGCCAGAGGTTCTGCAACGTGTAAACCACGGTCAACAGCCAGATGTCCTGGGAGACCCAGCCAACCTTGAGAGCCAAGTGCTAAGTGTTCCAAGAACTCAAACACAGAGGGGAATCACAACACAGTGGATAGAGATTGGCTCTCCCTACTTTCCCACAGGGTTCACGCTATAGGCTGGAACCATGAGGAAAATAAATGAATTCATCAATCCATCTTTTGTTAAAGTATCTGATGTTACATAGTCTTTATAATTACAACTACAACCTTTATTTTTTTCTTTTTTTAAAATCTTTTTTGGTAGTGAGGACTGAACCCAGAACCTTCACAATGAGCTATATCCCCAGTCCATATTTTTATTTTGAGACAGAGCCTCCTTAAGTCACTACATTGACCAAGCTGGGCCTAAAGTTGAGATTCTCCTACCTAGGCCTCCCAAAGAGCTGGGATTACAGGTTTATGCCACCAGGCCTGGCTATAAGTACAGCTTTTACGTTTCAGCTTCTGATTCTGTTGAGTGCAGATGAAACTGGGTTTATTCACAGTAACAATACCAGCAGCGGCCCCTAAGCCCTGCTGTGTTTTCTGTGGGTCAGGCACTTTGCTGTATTCTGTACATAATTTCATAGCCTCATGTGGAGCTGGCAGTATCTCATATGGCAGTATCTTACAGACAAGGAAGCCGGGCCGGTTCATAAGTGGTGGGGGCATTTACTACACTCACGATGTAGCCCAAATGCTTAAATGAGCACATGGTAGATGCTCATAAGTACCACCGACTGAGACGCCAAGAGCACATATGGCTTCTCCAGGACAGCAAATGGCATGGCTGGGATTCAAAGCTGTAACACTTGCCACAAAATTCTGGTTCCCAACCCCTCTCCTGTGGGGTGGCCTCTTGCCAGAGACAGACAGACGTACCTATTTCTGGCCACTCACCTGACTCCAGCTCCCAGCGAACCACTCCACCTTGCCTGTGCAGGGCCCATTGTCACACGGGGTGGCCTCGGGGGGCCGGTTGTTCCCACAGCCCTCCAGGGGCAGGCTGCTGACGTGGTTGGTCATGCACACCACCGAGCGGGTCCGCACGCCAGCCCCACACTCCGCTGAGCACTGCGAGAAGATGGGGAAGAGGGCTAGTTAGTGGGGAGGCAGGGTCTCGCTCTGTGGCCCACGATGACCCTGCCACACTCCTTGCTTGTCCTAAGCAGTGCTCTATCTGGGAACACCCTGGGACCAGGGAGCAGCAGCTCAGACCATGAGCTTAGAGGAATTTAATAAAAATCATTAGCTGGACGAAAATTTCCAAGATGACCTCTGAGGGTGGAATGGGGGCTGTGTTTGCAGGCTTGTTCTTTCTCTGGTTGATACTCCTGCTGATGAGGATTATTACGGTGATGACAGGGACAAAAATTAAGGGACACTTTGCCACGTAGAAGGAGTAGAAACCCATGTAAATTCACCCCTGCGAGAGTGAGGTTCAACATCAGTGTCTATGCTGAATACCCCAATAAGTGCACATGGATACTAATCAGTCAAAATAGATGCTGACCAATCAGAGTCAAGCAACATGCCAGCACCTGCTAAGAGACCCAAACTATATGTTTGAGCGTTAGCCACATTGCTGCTGGACACATGGAGCTGGGAGTGAGATGGGGCAGGTCTTATGAGCTTGGCAAGGTCTCCTAAGATTCTACGAATTTGGTTGGTCCCTCCATCCTCTCTACAGACTCATTATCAGACTGTGGTGCTTGGACTAGAGGCCTTGGGGGCCCACTGAAGGCCTGTTAGAAATGGAGATTCTCAGGCCACACCCCACACTTGCTGCTGCAGAATCTCACTGTATCAAGGGGCCCAGGTCACCAGTAGCCACATTCCAATTCGGAAGCACCACAAGGAATTGTGATAAGGCAATGAAGCCACCCTGACCTTCATGGCAGGAGGACTGGTAGCTAAGGACAAAGATGGCCAATCTGGTGTGCCCCACTTCAACTGCCAGCTCATTTGGAAAATCCCGAACCTGCAAATTGTTGATCGGTGCAGTTGCCTTGGCCAAATACACTGCCTTCTTTCAACAGCCACCAAAGAGCAGCTTCCATGGGAAACAGAAGCCAGACTCCATCTCCTTCCGTTTCTCTTTTCCCTACCCCACAGTAGGCTTGGTAGTTTTGCCTTATACTACTTTATTTATCATAGTTATTTGGTACTAAGGACTTAACCCAGGATCTCATGCATGTTAGACAAGCACTTCACTACTGAGATACATACCCAGCCCTTTCTGGTTTTTGTTTGTTTTGTTTTGAGACAAAAGTCTCATGCTGTAGTCCAGGCTGGTTCTGAACTCACTATGGAGCCCACCATGGCCTCAGACTCACAGAAACTTGCCTCAGCCTTCCAAGTTCTAGGACAGGCAAGTACCACCTGCCCAGCTTATATGGTGCTGGGGAATAGAACTCAGGGCCCTGCATGCTAACCACTGTGTTATTCCTCTCTGTTTTTATTCTTTTTTTTTTTTTTCCTGAGACCAGGGTCTTGCTCTGAGGCCCAGGTTGATCGTGTACTCGCTATGTAGCCCAGGCTGACCTTGGACTCACAGCAATCCTCCTGCCTCAGCCTTCTGAATGCTGGGATTACACAGTATGTGCCACTACAGCTGGCTTTATGTGGTGCTGGGGAATCAAACTCAGGGCCTTGTGCTTGCGAGGCAAGTGCTTTAACTGCTGTGCCATTTCTCCAGCCCCTCTTTTTTATTCTTGAGATGAGATCTCACTAAGTTGCCCTGACTGGTCTTGACTTGTGATCCTTTTGCCTTAGCCATGTAGCTGGGATTACAGGCATGTGCTTGGCTACCATCTTTCTTTTTCCTTGTGCGTGATACTAGGGATTCGACGTAGAGCCTCTTCACTGAGCTACATTCCCAGAACCTTTTCTTTTAAAAAAATGCTTTTTATCTTGAAATAAGATTTTGCTAACTTGCTCAGGCTAGGCTTGAACAAGTGGCTCATTGTCTCAGAGTGCTGGCATTACTTTGCTGAATGTCTATTACATGCCAGGCGCTCACAAAATTTATGCATGGTGTGATGTTACTACTCACGACAGTCTTTCAGTCTTTAACAATCACAGAGTGCTAAGAAGGGTTAGCTAAACTTTTGAACATTTCCTCCTCCCTGCCGGAGCTCCTCTGCTCTCATTCGAGGATCCAAAGTCTCTAATAACTAATCTCTAAGCCGTTTCCCCCAGGATCAGAAGTCAGCGTGGAGTCCTGATTTATCTCCACTCGGCGGGGACACCGGGTGGCCGCAGCTCCTGCTCGCTCTCCTGGCAGGTCTCAGCCCGAGGCTGTCCCCCGACACACTCACCCTATCACTCCACTCGGTGAGGAACCAGCTCTTTGCACACGGTCCCATGTCGCAATTCTCGATGTCGTTGGGCCGGAGCTTCATGTTGCACTCCTCGTCGTCCACCACGTCCCCCACGTTGCTCACACACTTCACGTCCCGGGTCCTCTGCCCCACCCCGCAGGGCACTGAGCACTGCAACACAGCGAGCTCCCATCAGCGCGGCGTGTCCTCACGTGCTGGCCCCTGAAGAGATGGCTGACCCCGTTTTGCCAAGTCCCCTGAAATGCACGTAACTACCCAGCGGAGGGTCTGAACCCCAGAAAACCTCGCAGCCCTTTTCTCCAAGAGCTTTTTAGATGAAATCCTGCCTGCTTTATTCTTCTGGGCCTCAGTTTACTCATGTATATAATAGGATGGCTGGCAATATCAGAAGGAATCGAGCCTATAATAGTTGCTGATTTTACTCCACTATGACACATGGGGCAGATTGGGTCTCTAGGCACGGAGTCCCCAAGGGCTAATCCATGCGGGCAGCTGTAGGTGATACGCACCAGGCTGAATGCTGTTGAGCTGTTGGTATACCCTGTGGTTTGCAAACACAGCTGGCTAGCATTACCTGAGATAGGTTCCCTCTAGGGAAACTGAGGGTTTGCCTATCTCAGGTCCTGGTTAGGGGGTGGGAGAGTAGTAGCGGGTCTGATAGAGGTGGGGGGGGGGACCACAGCAGGCTGCCCCAGCCCCAATACCGAGGTCCAGTCGGTCCGGATCTGCCACTCGCTGCAGATCTTGAGCTGGCAGGTGCTGGTGGTCTCGGGCTTCTCCAGGTGCTGGCAGCGGTAGGGCTGCACCGTCAGGCTGCGGTTGGCGTACACCTGGCGGCACAGGACCTGGCGGTGCTGCATGCCCAGGCCACACGTTTTGCTGCACTCAGACCACTCCCCGATGTCCCAGCTAGCTCAGGAGTGAGGGTGAGAGAGAGACAGAGGAGACTTGGGTTAACAGGCACGGAGTGGTTGGGACCCCCTGGCCGGGGACCCTCCTCCGGGAGCTTTGCTTACGCTCTGCCTGACAGGTGTCCTCTGTGAGGCGGCAACTCTGACACACATACCGGTGACCAGGGCCCAGATTATTGATGCAATTATAGAAAACCAAGAAGGCACAGATGGCGTCTGTCTAGTGAACAAAACCTAAAATGCCCCATCAGCTCCCGCAGTTACTGCCCTACAGAACACGGACCCCTCTCAGAGCTGAGAATTCCCATGTCCCCTGCGCACTGTCCCCCTCGCCATCTGTTATGGTTTGGATTTGGAGTGTCTCCCCCAAAACCGTACGTGTTGGTCGTGGATTCCCTATGGTCTAGATACGTGGTGCTAAAAGGCCTGGTCGGGAGGGGTGGATGAGAAGCGTGTGGTGGAAGACAGATGTGTGCTGGGTCGTAGATTGGGCGTGTGGTGGATCAGGGGCATGTTGCAGATTACGGTAGTGTGGCACAGTGCTGGGCGTGTGACCCGGAAGAGGCGGATCACTGAGGCAAGACCCAGAAGAGGCAGACTCCTGGGACGGGACCTGGAAGGGTCTACACTCGTTCTGCCCTTCCCCCACTCCCCTCCCAGATGCTGTGTGAACAGCTTCCTCCAGGTAGGCCTCTGGCTAAGTAAATCTTTCCTCTCCAGTGTTGTGGATATTGGCTATTCTATCCCAGCAACGAAAAAGCAACTAAGACGCAATCTCATTCTCATTAATTAGTTAAATGTGACATTAGCATATGCTCTGTGCACGGTTTGGGATGGAAATTCTATTTTAGTATTTCGGAAGTTAGGTTTCCACCTTTTAGGAAGGGCTCTTCTGCTCACCTGGAAGTGTCCTGTTTATTCATCCAGGTAAACCAGCCCTCTGCCCTCTCCTGCCACAGATGTCTCCTCCAGGCGGCCCCTAGCCGGCCCCATCCCTGTCTTCAGCTCACCCCACCCGCTCCCGCCTTCTGCTACCTCCTTGGCTCTAAGGCGACCCCATCCCCAGCTCTGCCGAGAGGCAGGAGCGTGCTCCAGGGGATTTAGCCACCGGGCGACATCTGCTACTGAGGTCCCACGCACAGGTCACCTGAGTGACGGGCCTCAGGTGACTGAGAGAAGCGCTTACAAGGCTGGGCAGGGGAAGAGGTTGCAGGGCTCCTCCTCGGGGGTCGGCTTCATGCTAGAGTCGCAGTAGCTCTCGGGCACCTCCTCGTGCGTGTGTCTGTGCACACAGCGGAAGACAGGGTACTGCGAGCCTGTAAGGACACGAGCGATCCCGCCGTGAGGGCCGGCGTGGGGCCGAGGGGCGCACCGGGAGGCGCGGCCTTCCGCCCTGACCCGCCCCCAGGACCCTTCCCCGCGGCAGGTCCCCAGGGAGGGCCACTCCGCTCCGGCCCGCCAAGAGCTTTCAGTCTGTGAACACGGTCTGCACATGGTCAGAAGCAGGCAGAAATAACGTTTATAATAGTTGTGGATGAAAAAAGAGGCCACCGAACAGGGCAGAGATTACACAATAAACTCAAATAATGACTTCCGAGTTTGCCAGGCGGCATCAAAGAGCAAGGACCCTGAGTGGGTCCAGCCTGGCTTAGAGAGAGGGCAGGGCCCTGGCAGGGGTGGGGCCCGGGGGGCGGCCGCCCAGGTGGCCAAGGAGGAAGGAAGGAGCAGAAAGCAAGGTAACGCAGGGAGAGGAGCAGCGCCCCGCGGTGGGAAGCCCACCACACTCCCTCCGAGCCCGAGCCCGACTCAGTCCCCTCAGCCAGCTCCTGGCCCACTGGCTGGATCGCGTCTGACCTCAGTCCGCAGCAGGTGAATACTTGATTTTAGTGCTTTGCCCCAAACCTCTAATTGCTTCAGTTTTTTTTAAAAGCCTAATTCCATTGGCTTCACAAAGAGAAAATTATTTTGGTTAACAAGCCAGAATTGGATAAGTGGAATTTCTAGCTCGCAATTCAATTTTTTGCCTTCTCTCTGCTGCCCTCTGCTGGCCGTACTGAGGTACTACTAGTGGACCTTGAGCAATTGAATAAAAAGCGCGCACAGCCTGTCCTGACGGAACCTACCATCACAGAATGCTTCTTGGCAAAAGCTGTCCCCGCCTGGAGGCTAGACCAGGCACACAATCCCTGCGGGGAACACACTGTAATTTATTCTAAGTCTCAGCTTTCTCTGTTGCTAACTGTTCCAGGCATTTGTATCTTCTGGACCTCCACCCCTTAACAATTTAATTGCAATACGAGGGCTAACTTTTAACACAAAGGCCTGCGCATGTCGTCAGCCTCGAAGGCGCCCGCCGGGAGGTCCTTCAAGCAGACCCTGTACGTCACACCGAGCCAGAGGGTGGTTCTTGGAAGGAACCCGACAGTTTGCAAGACAGTTTTGAATCTGAAACCATCATTTGTTTCACTGACTCAGGCAGGAAAAATTTACACTGCAGCTATAACCTCAGACCATTATTTAAAATAACGTTCCAATTAAGCCCCATTATTAGCTAAGTAAAAAGCAGCGCTGACTGTAAAATTAATGGGGAGCAAAAACTTTTGTGGAATTAAAGTTTGTTCAGCTACACGTCTCCTTCCATGAACCAGAAGAGACTTTTAATTACATCCAGCAAACATTAGGCACATTGTGCGGAGGTAGAAAGACAAGGCCCAGCTGCGGCCTGCACAGGACTTGGTCGCTAAGGGATTAGGAAAAGGTCTTACTTAGCCTGCTCCTGTCCTTACGGACCATGTGGGGTTAACTTTCCCACTTGCGAGTCTGTGGATTGGAAAGCAAAAGTCACCACCCCAACCCTTGGCTCTGACACTGGGGAAACCTGATAGTTTTAGCTAACAGGACACAGGACACCATAGGAACACTCTGTGCCTGGAAGGATGGGTCCTGCTTGGGGTGTCTGGCAGGCGGCCACAGCCTGCCCTCCCTGCAACTGTTTTATTGCCTTTGTGTGCACCACTGTCCCTTGTCTATGGACACGAACCAAGAACGTGAAATCAGAGGCTCTTTGTCTCTCTGTGGTGAGAAAATGCCAGATTTCCAGTTCTGGGCTCCAGGGCCTGCAATGATTTCTTTCTTTGGGTCACTTTTCTTTGGGCAGACCATCACTCAGAGTGGCACCTGGACAACTCTCATCATCCAAGGCTGTGATCTGATGCTACCTATAACTGTGAGCATGCAAGGACAGAGTGGCAGGGGCCAAGGCTGGCTGGGCTTCAGGCTGGGGGTCTCTTCTGGCTTGTATGTGGGTATGCTGATCAAAAGAAATGTGTGTTTCAGCGGAAGAAGGCACTGTCCCTTAGGCAGCTAACAGATAATAAGTGGGGTGAGTCAGTGAACCCCTCTGGGGATGGGAGGGGAAGTTAAAGGGACATTATGGAAAGACAAAAGTAGAATCAAGAAAAAAATGACATAATTCTAGATTTGAAATGGCAGGAATCAGGAGCTGAGTCGGGTAGAGGTCTGGGTGGTGGCCACATTGACGATGAGTCCCTCTTGGATACCTTCCCAAGAGAATTATGCCTTGGCTGGCGTGAGGCTGCAGGAAGCACCTACAGCAAGGGAAATGAGAAATAGGAGGTGTGGACATGTGTGGTCTGGGCGGCCCCACCAGGGAGGCCTGCACAAGACTCTGAGAGATGACCGGGACGACTGATGAGGTCACAAAGGACACGAAGTTGGTTATGCAGAAAAGGGCCGGACAGTGCCAGCTTGAAGCTTCTTGGCCACACCCAGTCAGCATCACTGCTGCTCATGACTTTGAGAGGCTACAGGTTTTGGGCACCGACATTACCTCATCTGCCCTGCAGTTACTCTCAAGGGAGCAAACCCTAGAGGGAGCAAAGGAGGGACACCCATGGGCTGCTGTCATTTGCCAGAGGGAAGACAGAGGGAGCTGGGGCACCATCACAGAAAGGAGGGGGAAGGAACAGCATATCCCCATTTATCTCTTCAGCTGTGTTTAGTAGGAGAGAAAAACGGAAACGTCGCCTCAGACACTCTACATGACAGATGCTAAAAATGGGCATATATTTGCATGCGTGGATGTATAGGTTAAACATATATAATGTGCATACCACAAATGCTAACTCCCCTACCTCATGATCTATCAAGAGACTGTGTGTATGTGTGTGTTTGTGTTATCTGTGATATAAGGAGCAATGTTACCTTCAAAGATTAAACACTGTCATATGGAAACCTACAGACAGACCTGATTCAGTATCATATATAAAAACCAACATTGCTTATGTCACTGATAGAACACAGGTGAAGGCAAGAACAGACTTCTACCAAAGCTATCCCAGCATCCTCTCTTAGAGTTCAGAGACCCTGCTTCTGAAATGTGACAACAATGTTTGTACTTACCCAAGCGCCATGTGAGGAGCGCCCACCTGTATTCCTGTAGAGAAGGTGTGGGGCTGCAAAGTCAATGCCAGGGAGACAGTCTCAGCCAGGCAGGGCCGGGAGAGAAATGTGTCTACCTGTGTCCTGCAGAGTCAGAAAGGCCCCACAGAGGTGACATCTAAGCCAGGCTTGGTGTGAGCAGGAGTCTACTGGCCAAATACCAGAGGGTGATAACAGAGGGAGGGAAGGAGAGATTTTTTTCCTTCTTCTGGCACTGGGGAATCTTTCTTTCTTTATTTTCCTTTCTTCCTTCCTCTTTCCCTTTTTATTCTTTCTTTCCTTCTCTCTCCCCTCCTCTTCCTTCATCTTTCTCCCCTTCACTTCCCTTCTTTTGTTCCTATATCCCAAGCCACAAAAAGATGTTGTGTTTTTTCTGAATTCTTTAGATTTAAGAACGAGTTTCCTTTCCTTCTCTTCCCTTCCCTCCCCTTGCCCTTCCCCTTCTCTTTTCTCTTCCTTTTCCTCCTCTCCTTCCCTCCTTCCCCTCTCCTCCCCTTTTATCTCCTTCTCCTCTGTCCCTTCCCTTTCTTTGAAGCAGAGTCCTGCTAAGTGGTTGAGTTGTTCAGGTGCGACTCAAACTTTCAAATGAGAGGGAGAAGTTTTACTTCAGGGTGGATCACACCGCCAAAGGTGGGTGGGGGCCGAAATACCTGGAGTCTTTGGATTTGGGGTCCCTCTCCATCAGGTGAGAAATAAAGAGAGAGGGGCGTGATGGAGGAGCACCTGGATGAGTAAGTGGCAATTGTCCTGTGAGCACAGGGCTCGGCACAGCATGAAGGACGGGCTGGCAAACTGTGCCCAATTTTTTGGTCGCTATCTTGTGATGCCTTGTAATGCAATGCATTATGATCTCTGGACAGAGTTGGAATGAGAATCTCCACCACTGGCCCCCCTGCCTATAAAACCACATGACAATTTGCATCCTTTTTATGACTTCCCTTTCTTTTCACCCAGTTCTGAGTGGATCTGGTTTCTTTAGTGGGCATCACACCACCATCTGCACAGCAGAATTGTTTGGAAACAAGACATTTGGATCTTGGGTTCCTCTGTTAATTATGTTACATACTACATATTTCTACAATGTCATGGACAGAGTCCCATTAAAATGCTGTTAGCCTGAATGCAGAATTATCTTTAGCTTTCTGGCTTTGTCAAGAGACATTCTACAGGCCTTTAACTTTCCCCTCATATAGCTAACAAAAGAAGTTGGTTCACTGACTCTCTAGTCCACACTCTTGGCACGATGAATGACCACACGAAAACTGGTGCAATAAACCTCTGCAGGTGGACAGTCCTGTTACCAGGTGGTTGTGGGATTGTGGTGGCTCTATGCACAAAGAGCTCCAGCTTCCCAAAGAGCTAAGGCTCGTAATTCTACGCCACCAGGTCAATGCTGTTAGGAATAAGATACAATCTTTAGATGTAGCTGTGAGAGATTTTTCTAATTGTTAATTACGTCAGCATTTCCAAACTTCATACTCTCAGATTCAAGCCTCTTGAAGAGAGGAAAAGATTCCCAAACCAACACTCTGCATGTATCAATACGGTTTCCCAGTTTTTAGGAAGTGCTTTTCTATTTCTTTAGTGACTTCCCTCAGAGAACAGCTGCAAAAATAGAACTTCACTACAAATGAGAGACCATTATCATACCTATATGAAGAAAACTGTGACTCCACTCTTCATAGATGTACGCTTCAAGAAGGCTTTATGTTACCCCAAGCAAAGGCACAGTCCACTTCCAACACAGGGGCTCAGGGTCGCATAAGGGGTTTCTGGACACCACATCACATGTCTATGCATATTTTGAAATTTCCAGGAATTTGGGATCCTGGGTGTTGCGGTTAGGATCTGGAGTGTCCCCCAAAAGTCTCATGTATTTTAATGGTATGGATCGTCTACAGAACCATGTGATGTTGGTGGACTGGGGTCTAGTCTGAGGGGGTGGATTACAGTTAAGTTAGGATTAAAGGCGTATGAGTTAAGACTAAAGGCATGTGAGTTAGGATTAATGGTGTGTAGTGGCCACACCTTCCACACCTGGATGCAGGAGGGACAGAGACCTGAAAGGATACATAAGCTGCATCCTGCCTTCCTTGAGGACTAGTACGGGGACTTGGACTAGTCTCGACTGGTCTCAACTTGCCTTCCTGTTTGTGATGTCTTGAGAAGCTGCCTCCACCTCTGTCTCTGCCATGTACTTCGATTGCTGCCGGCCGCCCCTGAATGGACTGTGACCTTCTGAAACTGAGCCAAAATAAACCCTTCCTTTCCTAAATTTGTGGATGTCAGGTATTGAGTCACAGCAATGGAAAAGTAACTAAGACACTGGGTCCATGCATGTCACAGCTGATGTTGCTCCTTTACACGCAGCCATCGGTGCTCTGCTTTGATCCCATCAAAACTCCACCTTATTTAAGTTTCACCAAAATTGTACCCATCTCCTAGATCCTACAAATATCTTGTTTTGTTTGCTGAGATGTCCTATGCTTTCTCAAGTGTATTTTTAATCTTCTTGAAAGGCATTAAAAAAACTAAATTTGTTAGGCTACAGATTTGCTCCTGGTGGTCCCAGCTGACTGGGTTAGGAGAGGTCACACTGGAAGAGGAATTCAGGATTAAGTTTTTACTGGGAGAGCATGAAGGGGAGTTGGTGAGCGTAACAGCTACCGGATACTCCATGCCACAAAACGATATTTTTTTCCTGAATTCTTTCAATGTGAGAATGAGCTTCAAATGGAATTTGTGCAAGACTTCTACAACCTTGTCTTGGGTATGAGATTTTAGAACACTGAAGCCTACGAATATATTCTGTGGTTATTTTTGAACCTAGATGCCCAGGAGAGGCTTAGATCAGCAGGCCTGGGTTGTGCAGACTCTGACAGTCCACAGAAAGACCTGTCCTCGGGCATGGCCTTTGACCGGCTGCTGAAAGATAACCATGGAGTCCTGGGACATTCTGCCTAAGAAGATTCTATGCCTGAGATCTTGGCCATGCTGTAAGGATTGGGCAACATAATTTATGACAACGACGCGGTTTACAGTGAACACTGGTTTTGTATGGTTGAGGCCTTGGTGTGTTACATCCAGTTGACTTCTAGGGTGGTTAACATCTGCCATGTGGGAGCTGCATGCCTATGTGACTAGTTCCCAATAAAAACTCCAAACACCAGAGTCAGGTGAGCATCTCTGGTTGGCAGTACTTAGCATGTATAAGGGAGAATTAAGTATTTATGTCCATGGGCAGTTGTACTGGTAGGGGACACCTAGAAATTGGCTTCTGCTTCTCCTGGTCTCAATCCACGTACCCTTCCTTTTCATGAATTCTATTCTGTATCCTTTTACTGTGAGAAAATGTAATTGTGAGCACAAAAGCTTTTCTGAATCTTGCACATTATTCTAGAGCACCCTGGGGTCTTCAGTCCTCTGGCCATGGACTAGCAGCAGCCTGTGGACTTCTAGGAACTGGGCTGCATAGCAGGAGGTAAAAGGAAGCTGCACTTGTATTTCCAGCAGCAATCCCTCCCATGTGTGGAATCCAGGTTACGTGCTCCTTATGGAAATCTAATGCCTGATGATCTGAGGTGGAGCTGAGGTGCTGATGCTGGCACCCTTGTTACCCATGACATGCACACTGTCTCCCTGGAAAAACTGTCTTCTACAAATGGGTCCCCGGTGTCAAAAATATTGGGGACTGCTGTTGCAGTGCCTCATCAAGCCTGAGGGTCATCTTGGTGACCTCTCACACGGTATGCCCACCAACGAGCCATCTCCCGTGCAGGTCCATGGAAGTGAGGTTTTGCATGGCCCCCGCGTCCTCCCTTCCTCACTTGGGTTCTGCAGGGCCCCAAGTCTCACATGCAAGCTCACCTTTCCCACAGGTGGTCGAGCACTCTGTTGTCCCCAGCTGCTTCCAATTGTGTTCCCGACTTCGCCGAGGTGGGTGGGGTGCTGGTGGCACCAAGTTGTCCGGTCGATGGGCGGAAAATCTGTCAGGGTGTCTGATTGGAAAGGTCTGCGCAGCTTCGGAAGTGAACATTTCGGGGGCCTTGGCATGTACGTCTTCCTTTTCTTCGCTCCTTCTCTCTTTCTCGTCTCTGTCTTCCTGGCTCCTCCCTTCTGCGTCCAGCTGGCCATGGAAGGGTTCCCCTAGGAGAGGTCAGTGCACACACACAGAAACAAGACTGACTAGTTTGGAGACTGATTTGAAAGAAGAAATACTTCAGCATTAGAAATCACAGAACAGAATATCTTTTCTATTCCTCAGATATTTAAAATAAGCAGAGACTAATTTTCCTAATATTTAAAATGTTGAAAAATCAGTAAGAAAAAAAAAAAAAAGGCAAGAACACCAATAAGTGAATGGACCGAGTAATGAGGATTAGGGAGCCCGCAAACCCTTAAGTTCCTAGAGCCCTGGTTGAAGGTGCAGGAACGCACACAATGCATGAAAGTTCCTTGTGGACACGTGCAAATGCAAGGCGATTTTTGAAAGACAGTTGGACACTATCGATATTTGACTTTACAGTCCAGTTTCTAGAATACTTCTTATACATATATGGTCACTTTAAAAAAACATAAACGTGTACATACAAGTACTGACATATTAATAGAAATAGTGAAATAGTATTACAGACTTCAGTGTTCACGGTGGTACTGGGTAAGAGACACTATATTGTAACAAAAAATGGGATATGGATTTTAAAAAATAGAGTGCAGAAATATACTCTCCCTACAAACCACTAACAGGTCCCTGGCATTCCAATATTTTGCCATGAGAAATTTGGTTTCTCAGAGAGCTTTGCTCTCAGAAATGGCAAACAAATTCTCTGTCTGGTGATGTGCTGGCTTGGGATTTGAGCCTAACCATGAGCTGCGCACCCACTGCATGCTGTCTTCTGGTAGCCAGGTCACTCCTCCCCAACCTCATCAGATGAGCAGCTATTCCACCTGGGGTCAAGAGAAGGATGGATGGGCCAGGTCTGGCATCTATCTCTCTCTCCCTAGGTCAGGTACAGACCAGGTAACGATATCTAGTCACAAAGATCAGCCTCAGGTCACTGTGTAAGAGTGAGGCCTGGTCAAAGAGTTTAATCTCCTTAAACTCCCTTCTTAAAATGAGGCTAAAATTGGCACCTCCCTAGCGGGGGTGTGGCTTCAGATAGGACTCGATGTACGTGAACTATCGTGTCATCGACATTTCCAGTCTCCCTTTGGGGGCTGGGCTCCCCCTGTCATCTGGTGGGGCAATGCCTGCAGGCAGCAGTTCCATAGCCAGCACCAGGTGGAAGCTGCCTGCTCTGACCATCAACAGTGCCCACTGGGAGGTCCCAAGGCGCACCGTTCAGTGTGAATTTGTCCCTTTGTAAAAGGTCAAAACGTTATCAAGAGAAGAAACGGGCCCAAGAGCAAAGCCAAATTAAGGAAAGATTCCTAACTCCTAGAGTCTATGAACACATGACCTCATACAGCAAAAGGAACTTTGCACATGTGATTCAGTTAAGGATTCCAAGACGGAGGGATTATCGAATAGGCCTAATGTAACTTCAAGGGTTCTTAAAAAGGGAAGAGAGGATTGGAAGCAGAGATGGAGATGTGGTGGCAGAAAATGTCAGAGGTGGAGGACAGAGATGTGAAGCTGCCACACAGTTGGTGTGGATAATGAAGGAAGGGGCCAGGAACCAAGGGCAGCAGGGGCCTAAAGCTGAAAAAGGGAGGGCAGGATGTCCCCCTCACCCACAGCATCATAATGAGGCTGGACCTCCCTGTGTCACCTTAGTTTTGGCTCAGTGGAAGCCAGTTCAGACTTCTGAGCCCCAGAATGACAATACAGTAAGTCTGTCTTGTTCTGAACCCATAGTTAAAGATAATTTGCTATACTACCAGTAGGAAGTTACGAAGTAACTCAGAGTACTTGGTGATGAAATAAGGGATTCTACCTGGTCTCCTGTGAGGTGGCACCTGTGGGATGATGGCATTGGTCCCCATGATAACGTACTCGTAGTGGACTCCTGGGTTGGGCTGCTGGTGTATCATCTGATGATACAAAAGTCAATGTTACTACACTCAGCAGCACACACAACACACACACACACACACACACACACACACACACACACACACACACACACACCCTTTCCTGCTGGCCTTGGTTTCAATGGCATACTATCACCAAATGAGTGAGTTCATCCACATCTGTTAATACTAGCAAACCTGTGAAAAATGATGTTATTTCTACATTGCTTTCGTTATGTTCTTATTTGCTTTTCTTTTGGTGGCACTATGTATTGAGCTTAGTTTTTTTTGAGAGAAGCTCCCATTAGATTGCTCAAGCGGGCCTTCACTCAGCCTGTGATCCTCCTGTCTCAGCCAGAGTAGCTGGGACTACAGGTGTGTGCCACCATGCCCGACTCATCATTTGCTTCTGAAGAATGAAATACTTAATCTTTAAGTCAATCAGAAGAAAACTAGCCTAGCAATCAAACTTTTATAAATTCCAAGTAGGAAGGCAGAAGCCACAGCAGCAGATCTCTTCCTTGGCTTCCAGCTAGCCCATGCGATGGCTTAGGTTTTGCTCTCACTGCCCCAAAAAGATAAGTTTATGTTACAGGACAACCTATCTGAACGCTGGATGGTAAGATGGGGTCAGGCAGATGAGGTGGAGACATGCACGGCACAGCTGGCCTAGAGCAGGAGGGTCCCTTCAAGCCCTCTACATGCCTGGCAAGGCTGACTCAAGTCAGCCCAACACTCTCCATGTTGGCTCTCTGGATTGGATCTCACCCTCTCTCATCCATCATGAACTCCTGAGCCACAAAGAGATAGGGTCAGAAAAATAGGTGTAGGAAAACAGGTCTTCCTGGGTCATATTCTTTCAAGAATCAAAAATGACAACAGCAACAGCAGCAGCAGCAGCAGCAACAACAACAACAACAAAGAGGAAGACAGCAAGCAGGGAGCTGCACAGAGCTGTGGGTGGATGTCAGCAGGTGAACCGTGTCTGGGACAGAAACCATATAAGTGCGTGTGGCTGGCAGAGTAAGTCCCTCCCTGCTGTGCCTACTGGCTGTAGAGCGCAAGTCACGGCTGTCATGGCGGGAGGCAAGGCGGTGGGCTGCATACTACTGAATCTACTGAGTCAACAGGAGCCAAGCACAGAAAGGCTGTTGTGTTTCGCCATTTCTCTCTTTCCTGCGTTACAAAGTGGCTCTCTTGTTGCCTGCCTATGAAGCCCACAGCAAGTCCTTGAATCCCACAGCTTCTGATTTCTATATCTGGAAGGGGAGGCGGGAAACATAGTTGGTTTCGTGGACTCTGTAGACCTTCCCGGCCACTGAGCCTGCTGCATGGGATGTCCTGGGCAGATTCTTCCCATGTAGGTCATCAACCCTCACCTGCTCCTGACATGTGAAATGGGTCCCTGTGCCATCAGTCACCAAAGGCGGGCACCTAGGAGAAGCATTGGGACCTAGTACCAACTCGTCTGCACTGTGGGAACCCATCTCTGAGCACAAAACTCCCAAGGGACACATTTGTGTGGCTTTTGGCTCCTGCCGTCTACCTCTAATCCCCTCCCTTCCCTTTGTGCACAATCTGTTACTCCCTCCCTTTTGGTCTGCCAGTGCAAGCCTTGTCCCATTTATGAAATTATTGTTGGCTGCCTTTCCCAGACCACCCACGACCTACGTCTTTACCTCTGATACCATTCAAAATTTACCCCGAGTCAACCAACCAAATAGATAGTCTACAAAAACCCACCCCAATTAACCACAACAAGGCTTCCTTTGTAATTTCTAATCCACTGTACCCAAGAGGAATGGACAGAGAACTGCACAGTTGGGGAAGTAATCACAACGCAATTAATAGTATTTCTAAAACTCTGACACAGCAAATATCATGTGGACCAGCGCGGCTTTGGGGATCCTGAGGGGATGTGTATTTATGGGTGAGCTCATTCTCTTTGTCCAAACATTATTTTAAGCTCTGATTTCTTGTCACCCTTTATTTCCTGATCTTTTCAGAAGACTGGATTCAAGTGGTTTTCTTTAAAAATAGGAACTATTTTCAACTCTTGGGCAACTTAATAATTTAATTTCAAGTAAAGTAAATCACAGTTCTGACGTCTGCAAAGCAGGGAACTTCTAGCAAGCTTCAATGTTGTCACTCAGGGTTTTACAGTTTCATCCAGGGTGGCCTGAAATGCTCATTTCTCCACCTTTGTGCCAGAGTTTGAAGAGGGCTGGGAAGAGCGGGCAGTCTTGTCTTGCACTGGGCACTTGCTTTCTTTTGCCATAAAAAGAAAACACGCCAAATGAGCAGTAGGTGGACAGGGCCTGGAGGAGCCCCAGTGCTCATGAAATAAAGGACACGTTCGCCTCTGATTTGGTTCAATAAGTAAAATTGGTTTTACTGGGTCAATAAAGCATGAGAGTAACGAGCATCTGGCAGAGCTTAGGGTTCCCATGAATCAGTCCATTTGGAGGTAAAAGGCAAAGATGACCGCCAAGCATTTAATGGGTACCTCAAGCAGGCCCTGCGCAAATGGTTTTATCGAGCCTGGGCATGATTTGTGGCTTATTTGCTCTAAGTGTGCTCCTTGGAGGCAATGGGATGCAAGAGAAGAGTTCAGAAACAACTAGACTCACATAGACATCCAAGATCTCATTAGTGGGACCTTCAGCCAAAAAGGACTCTCCCGCGGTGCTCGAAATCTCATTTGGACGTTTGTAGGTGAACATGGTCCCTCCGCCCTCGTATTTTCCAGGACGATCGATCGCCCAGTTTCCATTGATGATGGATCGGCCAGAACGGCTTCGTAAGGCTGTTGAGAACAAACGAGATGGTTCCTTGGTTAAGCCCAGGTGTACACAAGAAACCAAACTGACTCTTGTGGTTGCTGTCTTCGATACTACCCAGGTTTTCACTATAACCTGCCGTATGCCAGGCACTGACTGAGGCCCTCGCAAGGCATCAAGAACACGTATCTCTTGGCTTCATCACTTTAACCCACTCCCTTTCTTTCTGCCACCTGGCCTTAGAATAGAAATGAAGGATGGGGATGGTTATGGGAGGAGGACGTAGAAAATGAAAGGGAAAGAAGGGTGGGTGGGGAAGATTAAAGGGAGGGAGAGGCGAAAATAACTTATATTACACACATTATGTAGGTGTGAGGTTGTATGCTGGCAGCCCAGGGCTGATTTTGGCCCACAGTTGGGCTTAGTTTGGCTTTTGTAGTGTTTTTTTTTTCTTTAAATAATTGAGCTTAAATTTATGAATTGGGAAATTTCACATAAAACATTAGCCTTCTAGTTTTTCTTGTAAAACAGGAAGACACATTAACATTGGCTCCCCACTCTCGCACAGCACAATCAGCTGGAGCTTAGGAGACCTGCCTTTTTTTTTTTTAAAAGGGGGACTTATAGGCTTTAACTTACCTCAGTCTCCCCCACTCCCTATTACTCCTCAACTCTGAGGCTAGATGTCAGTTTGCTATTAATTTATGAATATGGAAGATTTATATAATTTACTATCATGCCTTGACTTTTTTCCTTATAGAATAGAATTTTTCTTATAATGCTATGTGTGTGTCTACTACTAGTAGCAAAGCGAAAGAGAGGCCAAGTCACATGGTTTTCTTCTACATCTGGTCAGCTGCATTCATTTCTGTTTACTGTTGACTTTTGTGGGCATCTGGGGCTTTGGGCTACACTAAATACTCCCCAAGTCACTGTCAAGTACAATCTTCACGACACTGCTAAGCAGATGTTATTCACAGAGACTTTCAGAGACACAAGAGCCTTGATCAGGTTCACCGGGACCATGGTGACAGATCTGTTCTTTGGGGTCCACACTCAGAAGAGAGATGAGAAAGGAGAAAAGGGGAGAAGGAACAAGATGTTCGGGTTAATGGTAGGAGGAAGGCCAATATCTAAGCATAGAATTTCTTCAGACAGACCTGGCACTGTGAAGCCACAAGCCAACAGTGGGTGGGACTTAGGGAAGTTACTATGTTAGATGCCACGTTGGACTTTATGGACCTGTGGACCACAGTGGTCCGTCACAGTCTCTGGATCTCTGGATCTTCACTTTACAGAACACCTAAATTTCACCTTTAATAATTTACTATGGAAAACTTACACACAAGCAAGAGTGAGAAAAATATAGCAAACTCCACTCAACCACCGCCCAGCTGCAAGATCCAATTTCACTTCTCAAATCCCAGACTCTATTTCCCCTTTAAAACTTTTGATACATGTCACAAAAACATCAGAACACTTCCCTTTTCTCTTTCAACCCATTTCGGCAGCATTTCTTTGATGGACCTTTATGGAGACCAAGCCTGCACAGTCAGGAGCTTCATGAAGGGCATCTTCCTACACACACCACTCCGGTTGGCTTGTTGTCACAGCCACTGGGTGAGTTGGGGACCTTTGACTCCTTAGTTATGAAATCAACACAGTTTACTGAATGGCAAAGAAGAATCAGGATGGAGACAGGAAGAACACGCTTGGGGATGGTTTTTAAAAATTTTTTAATCCATTTTTTAAATTAAGAACTACATTTCTTGAGAGGAGTCCAGACAGTGTTTCTATTTCCTTATTTCTTACTAATTCCTAGACCATCTCCCTTCTGGCTCATGCCCTAGTATTTCACTAAAGAAATTCAAGCTAAGCTGTGCATGGTGTGCATGCCTACAATCAAAGTGCTCCGGTAGGTTCAGGCAGGAGGATTGTAAATTTGAGTTCGGCCTGGGCAACTTCAGTGACTTAGTGACTTAGCGAGACCCTGTCCACCCCCCACCCCCAAAATAAAATAAATAAAAAGTGGGCTGAGACTACAGCTCAGTGTGAAGGCCCTGGGTTCAAGCTCCCGCACAACCAGTACAACAACCACAATCACCACTGCATGTTATTAAGACCTTCACGTTGCCAAATCCAAAGGTCATTTTCAAGGCTTCCCTTTACATGATACATCTGCTTGGCACTGCCTTCTTCTGCTCACACATCCTCCCACTTGTTTCTGAGAGCTTATGTTCAGTTTGCATTCCTCAGCTTTCAGGCTATCTCTGTGGCCACTAAATACTAGAGTTCCTTAGGGATTAGAAGTGTGCTCTTTATTCCTTTCAGCAATTTTATCTATGCCATGACTTCACTTAGCACATGACAATGACCTACACATTTATTTCCCAGCCTAGACCCTGTTTATGGTCTCAGACTTTTCTATCTAATTACCTAGGTGACAGCTTCACTGGGATGTCTTAAGACCGAACTTAGCCCCAACCTACTGCCTCAGTCAATGGTATTCTCTAATCCCTCTAACCAGAAGCCCCAGGTGCATTCTAGACACATATTCCCTTCTCATCCCCTGTATCTAATCCATCATCAAGCTCTATCTGCTTCTCCTTCTGCCGAGATCAAGCTACCATCAGATCCCATCTAGACTTAATTCTAATTGGTCTCTTCAGAATGATTTTTTCATAATGCAGATCAGATCACCAACTGTGGCCAGCACTCCATCAACGGCTTTCGGTTGCTCTGGGATAAAAAGGCAAGCTTAGTCATTCAGTGTACCCAGGTGAGGGGTCCAGGCTCACCTGGGTCACCACCTCTCTTTTCCCTTCATGCTGCTAGCTGGGATTGGCTCATGCATCCTCCATAACGCCATCCCTTCCTCTAAAAATGCGCTCTTCCACTCTCCATCTGGTTTATTTCTTAGATATTGGTTTCCTCATGGGAGATTTCTCCCCCCATCCAGCTTCTCTTTTCTATCACATGCTCTAAGAGACCCAAGAGCTCCCTTCAAAGCTCTTAATCCAGTTTGCTTATATGCCCATCCACATAATCATTTGATCAATGTTTGACCCCTAAGCTTCAGTTAATTCCCAAAGGGCAAAGGCAGCGGTATTATTCACTGTGATAGCTCTAGGGCTCAACGGAGTGTTCCCCAAATAGTAAAAACTTAGTATTTAAATCTGCTGAATGCAAGAATATTTGGCAGAAAAAGGCAAAGAGCTCAAAAGAAAGGCAAGGGATGAATTTACAGAGAACCATTTACAAGCATCCCACAAGCAAATGAAAATACGCCCTGCTTTATAAAGTATGATTCAAGACATGCAAACAGAAACCACCACCAGACAGTTTCGGCCCACAAGAGTGGCAACCACTGAAAAACAATCTATACTGTTGCCGGGCATGTGAGCCAGTAACTACCTACACCTTGGTTGGTGAGAACATAAACCGACTCACCCACTCTGCAAGTGCAACTTGATTACACTGTTAAAAATTTAAATGCCCATACACATTAGCCGAAGATTTCTACTTCTGGGAAACAACTTGAACATTATACTTCTATAAGTGTATAAAAGTGTTTGTAACAAAGATATTCTTTCATATATTTTTTCAGTGTCAGAGATCAAAGCCAGGGCTTCATGCATACTAAATTCACAATGCACCATATAGCTACACCTCCAGCCCTCTGCATATTTTTTAAAAAAGAGAAAAGCAAAACCAACCCTAAAGTCCACTGGACAATTAAAGACCAAGTAGCTCTAAAAAGAATGAGATGGGTGGGTGTGGAAAGACTCCTTGATACATGCTTCAACCAAAGACATGTAGGACAGTGTTCTTTGTGTGATCCCACTTACATACATCTTTAACAAAAATGTACACATGAGCTGCTCGTATAAAACTATTCATAAAAGTATAGTCACAACATTGTTAAAGATGGGGATGGGATTTGTTCTTTAGGTTGTGTGGGAGATAAGAAGGGTACTTTGGTTTAGATCTGGAACATTCCACAAAATTCTCATGTATTTGGGTGTTATGGATTGTCTATGGAGCCATGTGCTGTTGGGAGATCGGGGTCTGGTCTGAAGGGGTGGATTACAGGCATGCAGAGTGGATTACAGGCGTGTGGTGGGGCCTTACCACAGCTTCCACACCTGGAAGGGGCAAAACACTGAGGATACGCCAGGGGCAGATCACTGGGATGGATCTGGAAGGATATATAAGCTGCTTCCTGCCTTACTTATGAGACTAGACTTGACTTGCCTTCAAACTTGACTTGTTTCCTGTTAGCAATGTCGGCAGGACCTGCCTCCACCTCTGCCCCTGCCATGTCCTTCCACTGTTGCCAACTGCCCCTGAGTGGAGATGAACTTCTGAAACTGTGAGCTGAAATACACTTTTCTTCTCCTGATTTATGGGTGTTGGGCACAGCAATGAAATAGTAACTAAGACAAAAGGAGACATTTGTTTCCTGTTTTATCTTTTTATTACCATTTAAAATTTATTTTCCCTTGTGCATGTATTACTTTCATTAAAGCTTAAGTATTTTTAATGAATATAAAGGACATGGTGTAAGAAGAAATTCTCCCGCAGGGTACAGTCATTTTCCTTTTTTACAGTTTCTCCTTAAAATCCCATTCACAGCATCAGAAACTCAGAATTGAGGTAGTTTGTGGCTAGGATTTTATTGCTGGGAATGGTGATATTGTAAAAGAGATTATCATCTGGAAACCCAAAAGTCCATTAAAGAACCATTTGAAATACTGTGCAAGAGCTACCCTGGGGAATAAAAATGGCAACCTTGATTTTTTTTTTAACCATTGACTATATTACCCCCACATCTCCTCTTAGCGTCTAGATGACTCTTTAATTACAGCAAGTAAATTTTTAAAAAACAGCCATTCAGAAAATATGGTCCTAATTTCACATGCCCATGAGTTGGTTTCTGAAACAGCTCCATGCCTAGTCCCACCTGACCTTGCATATAGAAAACAGCTGCGTCTACAACCAAGGTGCCTGTAACAGTTCAGGGCTAGTAACTGTGTCCAGAACGACCTCACAAAAAGTACAGGTGGCTCGTGGCTCTTGCTGGAGGCTGTGTTCAATGAAGACCAAGCTTTGGCACAGCCTCTTTGAAAGGCAACTTTATAGCTATGACATTAAGAGAAAATATTTACTCTTAATCAAATTGCAGGCTTTATTCTAGTTTCAGTCGTCAGTGATGGGGATGTATTTTTGGCCCAAACTCTCTGTCCCAATAGTGGCTATCGCCAAGATTTACACAGGGATAACTTGTATATGCAAACCCCGATTCTCATGCCCCAACCCCATAACCTTAATGTCCACTCTTATTGATGATTAAGCCACTTGCCACCATAGTCAAACAAAGAATGTGTTTTCCCTCCAGCAAAAAGATTATTGTGAGGTATGTCTGTTTCTTCTTTTGTAAAATGAGGGTTAGGTTCTTCTAGCTACAAAATCTCAGGTGTTTTTGTGTTTCATCAGTTCCACTGGAAAGGCAGCAAAATAAAACCAAGGTTGAGATGGTCTGACATTGTTGGTGACCATCATAATTCCGGTGGTTGTGGTTTAGATCTAAAATGTGCCCCCAAAATTCTCGATGTCTGGAAAGTGATTGAGTCAAAGGGGTCCTATACTCTATCACAGTGGACTCATGCACTGGTAAGTTCAGTAGCTGAATGTGATGTGCTGCTAGGAAGTGGGGTCTAGTTAGAAGAGGGTCACTGGGAGTGAGACCTAGAAGGATGTACTCATACCCTGAGCTCCTTCTCACCCTCTCTATTTCCTGGGTGCCATGAGTTGAGAAGCTTTTCTCCACCATGCCTTCCCACTATGGCTTTTTTGCCTGGGAGCCAATTAACTATGGACTAAATTCTCTGAAAACTGTGAGCCAAAATAAATTTCTCCTTTAAGTTGTGGGTGTTGGGTATCTAGTCCCAGGGATGGAGAAATGACTTATACATCAGCTAAAGGTCAAGTCTGGTTCCAGTCTAGTCTGTGAGCTTCCGTGGAGGCCTACATATGTGCATGCGCTGAAGGGAGTCCTGGAATGTGTTAGCTAGTCTGGATATCCTGAAAATGGGACACAACTATTCACTGCATACTACCAACTCCGGGGGGCAATCTCCACAGAAATTCAGCATTTCCTTCTGTTACGTTAGCAACAAGTCATAACAGTGTGCTGTTCTGTGACTCTGTCACCAATAGAAATTCCCCATGTATTCATAGGACATTACAGATATAATTATTTTAAAGGATTATTTAAAATTTATCACGACTTTGAAATGACAGTAATTACCAGATCCTCTGAGGGACCTACCATTTTAATGTTAAAAATGTTATTATCCTGCCAAAATTTTCAAAATATTTTTATAGTTGTATTTTAATATAAACATTTTCTTTGTACTTTTCCTTATTTTATATTATGAATTGGAACTGTGGTTCTGAGATGGTAACTAGAGACTACCAAGGAGTCTTGTTCACATTTGGGTATTCCCTCTTAAGAATTCTAATCTCAAAAAGTGTCCTCCTTTCCTCCCGACTAAAATGGTAAACACATAAAAATTCTGTGTTTCAATGTGAAAGACACTAAAGTACCCATCAACAGACCAACAGATACATAAATTGTGGTATTTACACACAATGGAATGCTACTCATCTATAAAGACAGATAGGTTTGAGGCTTTTATGGGCAAACGGATGCAGCTTGAGACCATCATGCTTAGAGAAGTGAGTCAGAAGCAGAAGGTTAAATGTTGAATTGTTTCTTTAATATGAGAAACCCAGATCACAATTATTTCATAAAATTCATTGTGGGGAATAAAGGGAACTGGAGTGGAGGAAGTGGGAGGGTTGAAAAGGGAGAAGGAAAGGATTTGTAATTTTGCCATGATATGTATATGCGCAAAAATACTCAAGATCTATGTAAACTTTATGTATTGCACTTGTACATATCAATAAAATGGGGAAAAATAGAAATATGTAAAAACAAAAAAATTCTATTAACAATAGCCAAAGGCAAAGGCACCATCTGAGGCAGACAAGTCTAGCTTGGTACAACATCTAAATTATGTTTCTTTTTTGTGCAACAAATATATACATACACCTTAATTAATTTTCAGTTCATATTCTCTTTGGTATTCTAAGTTTGGATAGACTCAGACTTGTGTGATTTTCTACAATGTGATATAACGCGTTTGGAGTAGAAATCAAAGCATATCACAGAAAGAGGGTTAGCGTTCTTCTCTGATCACAGGTTGTGAGGGGGTTAAGTAAAGGAAAATGACAATGTTTTGTTTTTATTTCAATGCTACATTTTAGCTAGTGATAGCTAATTCTCATTCTTGGATATCATAGAACATCTCATATACTATGACTTTATATTTCCTTTGGATATTTACCGACTTTAAAGAAAGCTGTTATGTTTTTAAGCCTCGGGTGGAGTTGTAGAAATAGATTCCATCTATGGTTTAAGTAAAGGAATAAATAGAGCAAAGATGTATTGGTGGAGGTGGGTGCTGCAAAGAGAAAACACAGCCTAAGTCTTTGGGAGCTCCTAGTCCACTGGAGCCAACCATTATGGGGAGGGAGGCTGGTACTATTTCCGTGGAGTGCAGAGGACTGTGGGAAGAAGCCACAGGATTGTGGGAGAGGAACTGCAGTACTTCCCTGCTAGGGAGCTATCTAAAAAGTATGTCTGAAATGGGATCTGAACTTAGTCTTGCCTGTCTCCCATTCTTATGGTTAGCACTGCCTCTGAAGTTCCCATTACGGAACTGATATATTGATGTCACAGAGTTGTATAAAAGGATTCTACATGAGAGGATTCCAGGAGTCCACGTGGGTGATCAGAACACATCAGAAAAGAAGCGTATGCATATTTATCAACGGGAAACCCTTAGAGAACCTCTGCCCGTTTTGAGGGAGGAGGCTGTGGTGGTCACGTGATGTGGCCAATGGCCTGGAGGGTCACAGACTATTTGCTGACCTGACATGAACCTACAGGCAGTGTTAGCTACAGTTTAAAGTGCTGGTCATTAGAAAGCAAAGAACATAGATGACAACACACACACACACACACACACACACACACACACACACACACACACACAACTTCTCATGCTACAAAAACAGGAAAGTGCTCTACAAAAATAATGAAATGAACATTACTGTGCAAGTGTGCATTCTCGCACAGAACTACACAGCCACATCAACTGTGCTGGGTTGAATAGGGTCCTCCCAAAATTTATGTCTACTCAGAACCTTATGTAGAAATAGGCTCTCTGCAGATGTAACCAAGTTAACATGCCATCATACGAGATTAGAATGAGCCCAAATCTAATATGACTAGTGTCCTTAAAAAAAAAAAAAGATCCTTCAGTTCATGAGTGTGATGATAGGGTGCTCATGCCACATGCATGACATGTGTATTTCTTAAACCTTGTTACAGCATTGGCACATGATCCATCTAATGTGAAGGAAAAAAGAGAGAGAGAAAGTCAGATGGAGACTTAGGGAGAAAGCTGTGTGACAACACAGGCAGACACTAGAGTTAAGCAGCCATAGAGAACAGAGCCAAGGAAGGCACTAGAACCTACGCAAGAAGGTGCACAGAACAGAGTCTCCTTCCAGGCTCCCACAAAAGAACCAGCCCCGCTGACATCTTGGTTTCAGAACTCTGCTCTCCGGAACCGTGAGAGAATGATTTTCTATTGTTTTAAGCTACCCACATTGTGGTACTTTGTCATGGCAACACTAGCAAACAAACACAAATAACATTATCTAATTATATTTGTGCTTCAGGGTCATAATACTTGGTGGCTGCGGACTAATGGAGTTTAGATTGGCTTGCAAATAAGAAAAACCACCCATATTTGAAGCCAGAGTTTTAAAATTAAATAGGCCTGTTCTACATAGAAAAAAAAAAAAAAAAAGCTCAGGGGTTTATTCCACCTCCTCAGTGTCAAGCCTTTGGCTAATTTGGGATGATGTTGAGGAACAAGTTCGAAACTAAAGGACAAGCAGTGTTTTAAATTTGTGTTACACTATGAATCAAAGTATTTTTTCTTTTTTTGATTTTATATATGTGCACACATTCAAATACAGGCACATGTGCACACAAGTATACACAATGTGGTTTCCACATTCTGCTCTGCTCTATTTATCATCCATCTATATATTTATGCATAAAATTATATATTCATTGCTGTTTTGGGCTTTCTATAATCCAAAGGGCAGACACAATGCTAGAGATTTGAGTAAATTTTTTTTGATTGCAAAAATGGGTGACTAAAAATAGAAAGAAAATTTGAAGCAGAAACTTGACTCCAAGGAAATACGCAAGATCTTGAGGGAAATTCCAAGGAACCACACTAGAGGTGTAGCCAATATAACCAAGATGGTGGCACCAATGGGTGACTGACTAGGGAACTGATAATGTCCAAAGAGGTCAATCTAAAACACACAAGGGCACCCTCAAATACTAGCTTCATATAAGAGCTTTTTGTAGAGATATAAGTGAACCCAAATTTGGGTGTTTTTTGAGTATGAAAACTTAATAACTCACCATCAATTTTAATGTCATTTGGGAGTAAATGTGAATAAATTTCTCCTGTTTAATAATCTTGATAGTTGAGCCATTATTTTTACCCGTGACACTCCTCCGGCACTGAGGTACCTGTGTCTCTGGAGTTATAGAGTGCTATGGTTTGGATCTGGAGTGCACCCTAAAAGACTCATGTATTTGGAAGTAGTGGGATAACTGTGGAACTGTGTGTTATTGGGAGGTAGGTCCTGGCTGGAGGGGGCAGATGCTTGGGGTTTGACCTGGAAAGACTGGAGAGAGGGAGAGGGAGGTGGGTGGTGGTGGTGGTGTTGGTACACCCCAGGGCAGAGCTTTCAGGTGTGTGTTACTGACTTGTGGGCCAGAAAATGAGGGAAGGACACCCACTCTGGGTGTGGGGAGTCCAACTAGTAGCTTAAGCTAAGTAAAGAAAGGAGGAAGAAGCATTGTTTCAGCTTCTTCCTGGGAAAAGTTAGCTTTGCCTGACTCTCAGACTCCCTACTTCTGCTGGAATTAGCTCTGTCTGCCACGCTGTGAGCAGCTCACCAGCCTCTGCCATGTGCTTCCACTGTTGCCGGCTGCCTATGAACAGATTGGGTGAGATCTTCTGAAACTGTGTGCTAAAATAAATCTTTCCTTCTTTAAATTGTGGATGTCAGATATTTTGTTCCAGCAACAAGTAGGTAACTAAGACACAG
This sequence comes from Ctenodactylus gundi, assembly GCA_004027205.1. Classification (NCBI taxonomy): domain Eukaryota; kingdom Metazoa; phylum Chordata; class Mammalia; order Rodentia; family Ctenodactylidae; genus Ctenodactylus; species Ctenodactylus gundi. Next base: position 33,204 of record PVKB01006181.1, on the reverse strand, counting down.
GGCTACACATGTACTGACAGCAGCTTGTCCATCCAAGAGTTGAATAAATAGGAAACATTTCTGAGGCAATAATAATGTAAGACATCACAAGGTGTCCAAAAGAAAACTACACTTATAAAAGAATTAAAAAGGCTGGAGGAATGGCTGAGTGGTTAAAAGTGCTTGCCTAGCAAGCACTAAGCCAAGCACTAAAGTATGCGAGTTTGATTCCCCAGAACCACAGAAACCAGATGTGGTGGCACACGCCTGTAATCCCAGCACTCAGGAGGCTGAGGCAGGAGAATTTCTGTGAGTTCAAGGCCAGCCTGGGCTTCATAGTGAGTTCAGAGCTAGCCTGGGCTACAGAGTGAGACCCTGTCTCCAAAACAACAACAGCAACAGCAACAACACAATTAAAAAAGAATTAAAAATACAGAATAACATAAAGATTCGTTTACTTAGGATTTTTTTCATAATATATGAGGTAAAAGTAACACTATGAAAAAATTATGCAAGCACTAAAATTCAGTGAACTTCTTGAAAAAGTTACCACAGAAAGTAAAAACAAACTTTTGGGACAAATCATATTTTTAGATGGACTCAAATACTAAGTAGAATGCAAAATCACATTTGAAAGATAAAACGCATGACGTCAGGCAAATGTGGACTTGTTTAGTACCACTGTGGCAAAAGAGGCCAAAACAACACACAACAGAGTTATATATGTATACCCATATTCATAGCAGCACAGCTAACAATAGCTAAAATACGGAAGTCACCAAAATACCTGTCAACAGACCAATGGATACACAAACTGTGGTATTTGTACGCAATGGAATACTAGGCATCAATAAAGTCCAACAGCGTGGAGGACTTTACAGACAAATGGAAGAAACTTGACAGCATCACACTTAGTGAAGTGAGTCAGAAGCAGAAGGTGAAACATCGAATGGTCTCTCTGATATGACAGACCCATATCACAACTCCTATGGAACTTAAAGTGAAAAACAAAGTGAAACAGGGGGGTAGGGTGGGGAAGGAGGGAGGGTGGGTAGGGGGAGAGACAGAAGGAGAGTGGGAAAGCCCTTGTCACCTTGACAAGATACGTATGTGCACAAAATGCTCATCTACACTGTAAACCTTAAATTTTGCATGTATACATATCAATAAAATGGGAAAAAGTAAAAATAAAATATACAATTACTTTAAAAAAAGAACCACCGTGGGTTAATTCCTTCTCAGTTAAATATTAACTCTGTGAGGCCATTAGGTAAAATCTAAGGAGTGTCAGGGGAGAGGATTTATGTCTAGTCAGCTGGTGAATCTAAAAAGCACATCTATCTCCTGCTAGGGTCTTCTGTAATCTCATTTTAGTGAAAACATGTTTACATGGAAAATTTAAACATATTAAATACAACTACCAGCATAATAAAGAATACGTAACAGTATAATTATCCTGTCTCCGTGACTGAGCTGAAGAACCAACCATCAGCTGTCAGCCATTTCCTCCTTCACCTGTCTCCCTCTAGTTGCTTCTTGAACTTTTTGTTTGTTTGTTTTCAACACTTTTTTTCGGGGAAGAAGTCTTGTCTTTACCTGTGGTAATCACCTAATTAAGACTCTAGGAATATGAGTTTTCTTTTCTTCTTCAGTCTCATTTCATTTTCAAGCTGGGCCAAGGAACGCCAGGTGGAGCTCAGGATAAACACAACCACGCCTGTGGACTGCAGCTGCCCCTGGGGATGGAGCGCCGAGAGAGGGAAGGGTCCGGTTACAGTGGCCCGGGGCCAGAGCCCAGATCTCGAAGGGTGATCTTCTAAGAGGCGGCACTGGTGTTCACATTCTAAGAACTTGTTGGAAATGAAGACTCCCAGGCTCCTCCTCTGACCTTCCATCTCAGTCCATTTTGTGTTGTTATAAAAAAATAACTGGCTATGAGTCACATAGAAAGGAAAGAGATTAATTTGGTTCACCATTCTGGTGGCTGGAAAGTCCAGCCTATGGTGCTGGTATTCAGTGAGGGCCTGCTGGCTGCGTCACAGTACGGTACAGAAGTGGGCAGGGAAGTGGGGGCAGATATGTGTGAGTGGCTGACGGCAGCGCCAAGTTTGCTTTTAACAACCTACTCTGACAGAAACCAATCGAATCTCAGGAAAGCAAAAGCTTACCACTCCAAATTATTTTCTCTCTTGAAGGCTCTAATACCGCTCAACATTATTTAAGAGGGGACTAAGTCTCAGCAAGAGCTTTCATGGGGAAAAATCATATTCAAATTCTAATACCTGCCGAACCAGAAACTCTGCAAGTGGGTCAGGTAAATGTGCATTTTAACAAACCCTCCTGTGTTCTTGGTGAATCTCTTCATATTATTACATAATATCCTTCATGTATGATAACTAGTGATGAGATATGAAACTACTATTTTATTAGAATTTTTCTCTTCTCTTTTGTTTTTTGTCCCTCTGTTATTCATTTTCCTTCTTTTACACAGATGTGAACGATTCTGAGTATTTTGTATCATTCATCTGCTGGGTTTTGGGTTGTAATTATAATATATTTCAGTTGTTGTCCAGGGATTATAATATGCAAACCCAATTTGTCACGGTATATTTAAAAGTTGATACTAATTCGAACAAAATGCAGAAATCTTAAAAACAACAATGGCGGGGTGGGTATTTGTAAGAGAATGGAATACATGAAAATTTTCAGTCCCGTCATCAATTTTGATATAAACCTAAAACATAAAAGTCTATTAAAATATGAAACCAAAATCAAAATGAAAAACTAAGTATGTGTAGGTCTCCTTACCTCCCCTATTAGTATTATACATATCACATATCTCACATCTACCTACATTATTATAATTTAGTGCATCTACAAGTAGTGTTATAATTTTTACTTCAATCATTATATACATTTTATAGAACTTGAGTTTATACCTTTGTCTTGTGACCTCAGAACAATTTTGTGAAATAGTAAAAGAGCATAAAAAATTCAATTTTGAAAGGAAAAAATAAGTTTGATAACTTATCTGCATTCACACAGGCTGCTAAGAGCAGAGCCAAGATGCAGCTCTGTATGTTCTCACTTCCTATCACTTTCCAAATATCAGGCTGCCTTTAGTTCCTCATCTGTATATTGGGGATTTGCTGAAAGTCACCCTATATGCAGGTGGCCAGAAATGGTGGAAACACATGGTGGAGGCACAGCCAGAGAGCTCTTCACAGCATGGAAGATGGGAAACCAAGTGAGGGAGAAAAGGCAGAGTGACCCTTCTAGGTCCTGCCTCAGTGTCCCGCCCCCTCTGATGTGGTCCCACCTCTTAACAGCACATGGCTCCACACGCATTCCATTACATCCAAATACATGAGGCTTTTGGGGGACACTCCAGATCCAACCCACAAAAAGAAGTTACCAGTAAAAAGAAATAAAGAATGAGAATACCTGTGTTCAATCTGTTCTGTACACAGTCATTCATAAGGAAAGAGCTCTATTCAGGTTGCAGAGTCAATCTATAGATGCAAAGCCTGAAGACTTTCAAAAAACAGCATTAAAGCATTGTTCTTGTAACATCAGAGTCAACCAGACAAAGTGGCTCTTATATCTACATGTGGCACCAACTTAATAGGCAAAAATTGACCTGGGTCGGATCGTTAAGGCATTGGGTCAGCCACAGACTAGCTGATGTTGTTCATGTTCCCAATTGAAAAATAGCTCAGGTCCACGTTCATTTTTCTTGGCTCACCCCATTTCAGATTTCCTCCTTCTATCCATCCCTATCCATGGCTCAGCACAAAATTCATTTCTGCGGAAATCCTACTTCCTTTCCTGCATGGTTTTAAAAACTGTGTTCCTTGGAGTTCAAGCAATTTTCATTAAGTTTCCAGATTTCCATGAAGTGTCCTCTAGGGTCATAGGGAGAAGGGAGTGGAATGGAATGGGAAGGGGAAAAGTCTCCATTTCTTTGTCTTAAATATTTCATTAAAAAATTGTTCCTTGGAATTAAACAAATTTGGATACCTCCACTTTAGTGGACTGACTCAGAACCCCCAGGATGGGAAGAAACTTAAGGCTCACCTACTTTGATCCCTTACCAGCCATGGAAGGCTGTAATTCATCCCCACCAGCTGACATCCAGCTGGGGTCTGAGGACCCCCAGTGGCAGGGTTTCCTCACATCTCTGGTTTCTCATCCCACCCTTTGTTTAGCTCAGATGCTCAATCCTTCAACAGGGTGCTGCTTCTCAAACTTACCCACCCATGGCAATCACCTGATGAGTAAAAACAAACAACCCCCCCCACTATCTATCTATCTATCTATCTATCTATCTATCTATCTATCTGCACAATCGCCAGAGAAATGGGAGGTTTAAAAAATTTCCAGCCAACTCTTAGCTGTAGTGAAGTTTGGGAACCACTGCTTTCTTAGGATAAGCTGAGATTCATACTTTTAAAAATGTCCACTCTTAATACCCCTCTAAAAGGCACAGATAAAAAATCAAATCCATCATCCATTTAAAAACCTTTAAATAAATCCAAAGAAGCCTCCCTTGTCTTCCAGAGTCTTCCCTTTACAATAAAAATTCTTCCTAGATGTCACCTTTTGAGACATGCTGCCTGGCTGGTCTCCACTTCTGTAGGCCAATGGAGATTCTCCCTGGGAGACAACACCCTAGATCAACCTGATAGTCCTTCTCCAACTCTGCTTTGTTCACCAAAGCATCCTGTGGAGCCCCAGCTGTGTGATAAGACAACAGAACCACTTTTTTCACACAGGTGCTGATGTTAAACCTTTTCCCTTCACCCTGAACTTGGATACTATGCATGGTTGAGGTCCAGTGACAACCAGAAAACCCGTTAAGGAGGAAACCCAATTCACCTTTACATCATGTAGCATTTTACAAAATAAATTCACACATCTTATTTCAATTACTGCTCCTCACCCGAGCTGTCCTTATTCCAATTCTGGTTTTCAGGTGAAGGCGCTAGCTTTAAAATAAAGAGGAAGTATGCCCACAAACCAGGTGGTTAGTAAATAGCAGAGTTGGGAGATTTCCAAAACTTTTCCTTCCACCCTCTGTGACCCTTCCACCCAGTCTCACTGTCCCCCACGGAACTGTGCAGTCCCCAGCAGGGCAGGGACAGGACCTCACAGAACACAAACCTCTGGTTCGTGCTGCTGTTTGGCCTGGCAATGCTCCAGGGCCACCCACGCACTCTGCGCATTTGTGCGCAGGGAACCACAGGGCAGGAGTCTCTGCCACAGGGCTGAGAAAACAGGCCAGGTTTCAGGGCAACATTCACTATATCTCTCATTCTAGATGCTGACAGAATTTTCTAGTGACTTAAAACTTCCTTGGAGAAAGGGTGCCATGGGCCTGCGTGAACCATCCAACGAACCAACCAACCAACACCAGGTCAGAGTGACAACTTGATTTGCAAAAATTCCCAATCCATCTCATGATAGATGCCTTCCTGCTTATCCTTGGGGTGCCATACTTTCCTCTGGTTCCTGTCTTGCCTTTGCCCAAAGACTTACAAATCCCCTCCATTAACCAGCACTCTATACATACCCTTTCACTTCCTACCTGAGCCCTGCCCAGGAATTTGGTTTTCTGGCTGCACATTTGAAAAACCAGGAATAGTCTTAGAGCTCCTTCATTCTAAAGTCCTACTTTGCAAACCTTACAAGAGGATCGATTTCCTCTCATTTCACTGAATGGACTAACAACAAAGTATGACACCACTGGTGGGGCCTAGTCCAAGTTCAGGCAACAAGGAGGTGTGCTGTTGGTAGTAAAAATATCCAGAAGCCAGTGGTTTTTATTAGTACTGCAATAAAGCACACTCCCCTCCTTCGTGGAGCTGGAGCTCTCTCCTGTTCCTGTTCCTCTGCCTTGGCAGCCCTGGGTGACTTTTAGTCACTGGCAGCCACCCCAAGATGCCATGTAATGTGTCCCGTGTGTTGGGCAGGACAAAAGTCACTTTTAACCAGGGTAAGGAGGACTTCCATGGAACTATGTGACTATTCCGATGGAAGGGAACTGGTTAACTCTGTTGGAAACCACACTGTCCCAAAAGATAGTGGTAGACCTGAAACCCAGAGAAAACTGGATTTTGAGGCCTCTAAGAGTTTATTTTGCAAAACACCCTTGTTATTCCCAAGAACTGGAAAGTATCATGCTGGCAAAAGAGGGCATGAAATTGCTTTTATTTGAAAGACATTTGTTTGGGAAAATGATGCTTTCTCCAAGCAAAATGTTAGCTTGTTTGGTTAGAAGTTAATTACAGTATTTATTGCTTAAAGCCAGCTTGGAATTTTGGCTTGGATTCTTAGAAGCCTATGATTCATGGTTGAAATTACCTATTCGACCCAAGGTTAGTGCGCTAGATGTTGATCTGATAAGTGCTTGTTTCAAAAGCGCCCCAAAGATAAGCAGTAGGTCTCTGATCCAGTATAAAGCAAAACTGTGGTTTTAAATCCAGAAACATTATCATGAAGATGTGGGAATATTTGTTACCAAGATTGGAGCTTCAAATGAGGAATTGATTTAAAAGAGTAAAGTGGTTAGTTGCCTTGATTCCCAAATTAATAATGGCCTTCTTCTTTTGATATCTCTAATATTTACATGTTGGTTTAATTAAAATATCCGGAGGTTAAAGTCCAGTGCAAGCAGAGAAGTCATGCATTTGATATGTGGCTTAATGGATTTTAGCTTTATCGTTCTAATCTGCCTCTAAAAGCAAACATGATCCTTGTTGGTCAACTTCCCTCAGCCCTTCTGTTGGGCTCATCTGCTTAACCGGGCCTCTGGACATCATGAGCATGTTATATAGCTATTCTTTCTTTGATGGCTATCTGACCTTGAACTTCGGGTCTCTCCCAAGGTTCCAGTCTTAGTCCTGTTCTCTTTTTGCCCTTGACCTTGTCTTCAGGGTCACCTCCCACCAAGTACTCTCTTCTCTCTGCTTGCCTCAGCTTGGCACCCGCTGCCTCACACTTGTACTGGTCGTGACTAACATTCTAGCTGCTGGATCCAGCTGCCTCTTTTCTCAAGTGTTGTGTCTCTCGCATGCTAACATTTCTGCTAGGACATCGACTGCTCCTCCTGGATCTCTCTTACACCTCCAGAGCCCTGTACCCTTTGGCCTAGGACAACCTTTTCTGACCCACCCTAGTCCTCCTCCTCGTAGGGAGTTGTTGCCACCACCACCTGTGGGAGGCACTTCTGTTCACCACCACACCATCAACACAGTTATGGTCCTAGTCAGCGTGTCTTCTCCCCATGTCACCCCTTGGACAAGACCAACTGTCCGCTTGGAAGAGACGATTCTCAACTTACATCTTTCATCTTGAGCTCCAGCACAGCAAGAAAATTCCCCATCTATTTCATCTATGTCTCCAGTTCAACACGGCCCAAATCAAATACATGCTTTTCTCTCCCTGCCCTGCTTCTTCTTGTTCATTGATTCAGATGTCCTCCAAGATACCCGGTCCATTCCCCACGCCTAATCATAAACTTTTATCTTCCTTATTCTGCTATATGCAGTCAGAGGTCCTATACCTCCGTCTGTGCCTCCTCTGCGCTAAGACTGGAGGGCTTGTCCTCTGGAAGGACAATGCCCCAAGGAGAGAAGCTGTGTTCAGGTAAAGGCTCAGTCTGAAAGCCTATCACTTAGCAACCTGGACCTCAGTTTCTTCACCTGTAAGATAGGGCTTCAGGCAGGCACTCTGTGAAGCTTTGGGAGTCTGGATGTAACTCCTCACCACGTCTGTAAGTTAAAAACCTATGGATCCCTCAAGGTTACCAGGAGTTGGCTTTTCATTTTAAAACATCCCGTGACTCCCTCCCTACTTCACCCAAGAAGAAGTCATGTCCCTCCCCGGCTGGACACCTGCAACACTTTTTCCACAACATTTAAGGGAATGTACCACTGATTATCTTCTCTCTCAATAGATGAACTGAGCACAGGCTCCTGGAGAGAAGAGCATATCCAGTTCTTTTTAAATTCTCTCTGATGGGAGTAGGCACCCATGTTATAGTTATTGAATGAATGAATTCAAAATCCTTCCTCTCGAGGAAAACTATGAAAAACACATTTCCATGGTTTGAGGCGCTAATGGCTCTTTGCATGTCCATGGCCACGTGCCTGGATCATAGTGGTTTCTGGATAAACACATAACTAAACAAACAGTTAGCTGGGAATTACATAATTTAGTACAAACTTGTGTGTATGTGGTGGCAGAGATTGAATGTGGGGCTTTGTGCATACTAGGCAAGGGTTCTACAACTGAGACACATCGCTAGCCTTCAAACTTTCATTTATTTATTTTGCAGTGCTGGGATTGAACTGAGGACTCCACTACCGAGCCCAGGTCTTTATACATACACACACACACACACACACACACACACACACATATATATATATATATATAGATATATATACATACATATACATATATATATATAATTTGGATACAGGGTCTTGTTAAGTTGCCCAGGCTAACCTTTGAACTTATGATCCTCTTGTCTCAGTCGCTAGAGTAGTTACGTGCTGTCTTTAGCTCATCTCTTGGTGGCTTCTATGTTACATGACAACCCTAAGAAGAGTGTTATTAAGGTAAAATCACTTCCGGTTTCATTAAAAATGTTGTGAAGTTTTCCATCAAATACTCGTTAAAATTGGGCCAACATCTTTGCCCCTCACCAGAGAGGGGGCAGAATACAATCCCATCAGAGGAGAGATTAGGGGGGCTCCTTAGGAATTTCCCTTCTCCATCAACCTGGGGGACCCTCAGCCCGGTGGTTGAGCCCTACAGGTGGGCTGGCCGGCACCCTCTCCAGATGAGAAAATGACTTCTGTTATCCCTCCGGCTGCACTGTGGGCCCAGATGGCTTAAGTTCTGTGGAAGGCCAACAAGAAGTCAAAGGGAAGAGCTGGCTTTGGATACTTCTCTGTCTATCGGGAGCCCTGTCCCCTGGTCCTCTCAACACTTTGGTAAAACCTGTCCCCTTTCTGCTAGGTGGTTCATTTCCCCACTGACAGTGCTGGCTCAGGAGTGACGAAAACATTAAGATGCTGATGGACAGCTATGAGAAAAACCTAGCTAATGGGAATACGGTCCATCTCTTTTATAATTCAATACAAACTAAAACAATAACACTTGGGTTTTTCACTTACCACACAGCAAAAATGAAATGCTAATATACATTTCATGGGCTTTGGAAGGAGACAATTACTTAAGAGAAGGGGCTTGGAAACTTTCAAAAGTGGGTAGCAAATATGTTCATTTGCTCAGCAGCGTCTTTCAGAACACCTGCATGCCAGGCTCGGTGTGAAGGATTTAGCAGTTGACGGACAGGTGTGGATTCTGCCTTCTTTGGAGGAAACAGGTTGCTGAAGGGGAGGACGATGGGGGAGGGGATTTAATTCAGACATGGCAACATGGAATGTCTCTCTGAAGAGGCCCCTGAATGAGGAGAAAAACCCAGATTTTGGAAGCACAGGAAAGTGCATTGCAGAAAAAAGGAACAGCCTGTGCAAAGGTCCCAGTGTCAGAAGAATGTGGTTTAAAGAAAGAACAGAAGGCCCAGCTACTGGGTTTTGTTCCCAAGAAGAAAAATGACCACACTTATCCTTTGGGAGGCGGCCAAGAAAGGGGCTGGCAACAACAGTCTCAAGTGGCATTTAGCGTGGCAGGGGACGGGACTGGCTCTGATGAAAAACAAGAAACTTAATGACTTGAGCTCCAACATGCAGGGTCTTAAATCTAATACAACTTATTAACCAGCCTTTCCTGAGCCTCTCATGCCTGCTACTTAACACAGTTGGATTGAACTAAAAAAGATCTCCAGTGGCCCTTTACGTGAAATATTCTTTTAAGATACTCAACTTAATTAAAGTAACAAATCTAAAGTGATAAAAATGAATCAATTAGCTAAGTTTACATATGATGATATCCAGGAACCTGGTGGCGATTTCCTCCCTCTTTTCCTGGGTCCTGTTACAATGTCTCAGGCTGCAAGTCCCTGGTGTTTGGGGGCCCTGACTGTGGTGCCACCTTCAGGGAGAAGGGAGAGCAATGATTGGATGGGGACACGGGACCCTTCGGAGACATCACAGAGTAACTGGCAGCCAGTCAAGAGCTCGCTTGCTCTGGAATACTCAGGGTTGGGGGGAGACCTGGCAAGGTGCATCTGGCCCAAAGACCTTTTCCAGGTTTGACTCACAGGCGGTACAGCACTGGTACCTCTGGCAGGTTCATTTTCTATGTTTCTCATTAGGACTTTTTTTTTTTTTTAAATAATCACAAGGCACGAGCTCATCTAGTGAACTTTTAAGTACAAAATAGAATCACACACACACACACAGGCACACACATGTACACACACACATATGTAAGACTTATTTTCAGCCCATCATTCCTTCAAGATTCTTCATTCTATGTCACTAAATATGGAACTGTTAGTATTGGTGGCCAAAGAGGACAGAAATCACAATATTCAATACTTTTCCTTCTGTTGGTTCTATAGGCTGCATTTAATTTTTCAGCTTATAGAGCTGGTTGCAATGAACAGTCTTGCCCAGGTCTTCGTGATCAAAAAAGATTTTTCTGAAAAAGTTTGCATATTCAATTGAAGGGCACTCTCAACACGATGAACGTTCGCAACTTTCCTCTGTTTTTATGTATTTTTTACCAACATTTTAAAATTTCTGCAAGTTGAGAGGCAAAATTTATAACTTACTATAACAATTTGCATTGTCCTAATTACGAGGGTCCATTAGACATCTTTCCATGTATTTGGAGTCAGTGGCACTTTTTGCCTCGGAATTACTTGCTCTTTCTTGCCTATTTTATCTTGAATTGTTTTATGTATTTATTTTTTTAGTAAACTATAGGAGCTTTAAAAGATATTAGCCAGTAGTCCTTTGCTACGTTTTCCAGAAATACATGTCAGCCTGTTGTCTTTAATAGCATCTTCCAATATAAAGGAGCTTTCCACATGTATTAAATCAGATTTATAATTTGTGTGTGTGGGGAGGTTGGCTGGTGGGGGTGTGTGGTGCTAGGGATTGAACCTAGAGCCTCTTGCATGCCAGGCAAGCAATCTATCTCTGAGCTGCATCCCCAGCCCAAGAATTATACATCTTTTCACTGTTCACAGAGGCTGAAAATGTATGCGGTCTTAAAAAATTCCCCTTTACTATATGGTTTAAAAGTATTTTTTAGGGAGGTATTTTTTTTAATAGATTTTACTTTTCTCTGGCACATTTATAGTTCTTGTCTTAATATTGTGAGTACAGAGCTAATTTTTAAATGTAATTTTAACTAATTAGCCTAATGTGGATTATTGAATTGTCTAATCTTTTCTCAATTATTTAAAACAGACTTCTTATCATATACTACTTTTTCACACATACAAGGACTGTTTACAGATCACTTCACTTCCTTGTGGTCTCTTTGGTGGCCCTGTGTCTGTCTCACATTGGTTTAATTACTTTAGGCTTATAAAATTTTGATGTCTTACAAGATATACTCTCGCTTCCATCTTTACTCAGACATTTAGGTATTATTGAATATATGTTCTTCCAGACACACTTCAAAATCAAATCATTTTCATTCAAATCTCCCTGGAATGCTGATGAGGTTTTACAAGGTGAGTTTTGGGCTACTTTGGGGGAAACTGATGGCTCTCATTGGAGTTGTCTCAGAGAGAAATCTCGTATATTTTTCATTTGTTTAATCTTCCTTTTATGTCCTCGTGAAGTTTTATCATTTTCTTCATATGTCTCTCATATGTTTCCTTCATTTATCCTGCATATTTAACATTTTTGTTGCTCTAGTGAATGGTGTTTTTTTAAAAAAGAAATACATATTCCATATGGTTATTCCCTATATATAGGAAAGCTATTGATTCCCCAAAGTTTACTTTGGTCAGGGCTCTGTCACACACATATGATTAGATGTAATTTTAAAATAAGTTGTTAAAAAATTTGTTGGCAAAAAATCATGCCATACATAGATAAGTATCATCCATTTATCATAATATTTATCACTTTTTGATCTTATTTCATTGGCTTCCCAGTGTTGTCAAATACTCCTATCTTTTCTCAGAAATAGAAATTTTTGCTTCACCATAAAGTATGATGAATATTACTGAATTTCAGTAGACATTTCTTATCAAATTAAGAAACTTCACTTCTACTCCTGACTTACTGACAGCATTATACAATTGGGTGGCACCTATTACCAACCCATTTGTCAGCATCAATTAAAAAACATTTTTGTTTTAATATGTTAGAGTAGTAACATATTTCCTATTTGCAATCTTCTTAATTCCCAAATATGTGGATTTAAAAAATTAACTATAACCCCTTCCCCAAGCCCTTCCTGCTGGTATTGTCTGTGAAATAGCTAATATTACCATCTCTACCAGTTCCCTCTGTGTTTGGCGCTTGGGGTATTGGGACAGTCTGCCAAAGATCTATCCATTCTCAGACATTTCAGCTGTTCCCATGGCTTGGCTACTGTGAACAATGCTGTGACAAACTCGAGAGCCCTGATGTCTCTTCCAGGTCTCGTGAATTCTACTGAGGAGATACCTAGAGGTATTCTATCTTTAAATTTTTGAAGCACCTCCATATTTTTTTCCATAATGGCTGCATCAATTTTCATCCATACCAACAGTTATATATAAAGGCGCCATTTTTCCATAGCCTATCAACATGTGTTTGGTTTTTTAATAACAAACATCCTAACAAATAAGAAGTGATCATCTTACTATGGCTCTGATACGCATTTCCTGATGATTAGTGATGCCGAATCTCTTACCATATACCTGTTGGCCATCTGTTCCTTTCTTTGGAGAAATGTCTATTCAGATCCTTCGCTCACTTTTCAACTGGATTTTTGTTGTTGTTGTGTTATACAAGTTTCTTTTACATTTTGGATGGTTACTCTTTATGCAAGGTAGGACCTATTCCATAGACTACCTAGTCACTGTTGACTGTTTCCTTTGCGAGTGGGATTATATCAAACTATAATTTTAGTCTGATATAATAGCACTTGATTATTTTTTATTTTAGTGCCTTTTTTGGTGTCCTATGCAAAGTCAATATCAAGATTTTTTTTTCTATGTTTTCTATTAGAAGTTTTGTGGTTTCAGGTCTCACATTTCAGTCTTTAAGCCACTTTGAGATTTTTGTGTATGGTTCAAGGTAAAGATCCAAATTCATTCCTATTTTGCGCGTGGCTGTTTGACCGACTTATTTTTAAGAAGACAGAGGATAACGGACACTAAAGGCTAAGAGCATTGCTAAACACTAAAATATCTGCGGCAACTGTGTTTTGAAACTGGAGAAAAAAACAGATTAGAAGATACCGTACAAGATAAAAGATATGTACATTCTTAACAATGAAGTTCCTAAATATCTAGCTTTTTTGTTCCCAAAGAGTAATTTTCTTACTCCAAGCATCTTCCAGAATCCTGTCAGGCTGACCAGGATTTGCCCTGTAACTCCACAGACAACTCAAGCTGATGTGATACCTGTCTGGCCAGCTCTTCTCCCTCCGTCCTTGCTCTTGGCCCTCCTAATTCACCTTACCCAATCTTCTGAGTCACACCTCCCACTATCTTTGAGGGTTATCCCGTGTTCCAGGAGTTCAGTCACAGAGTCTGAAACACTTCCAGAACATTTTATGCCCATTACTCTTTAACGTTTCTTCAAAGCTTGTTCTCTTGCCTCTTAAAGTTCTTTTTGCATTCTCACCTGGGGACCTTTACTTACCCTTCACAATCTGACTCAGGGGCCAACTTTTGAGGACTTTCTTCAGTCCCCTTTCTCTCTATTCCATACGTTCTAGGCAGAGGTCATCACTCTCCCTCTGGTTCTACCACATGCCTTCCAGATAAGTTACTCAACCTCTATCTCCTGTGTAGACTCTGAGCTTTCTAACAGCAGGAAATGAACGTATTTCCTGCTGTGGTGCCAAATGTACTTAAGGTGCACGGGAAGTGGCAGGCACCAGCTGTTTTCAAAGGATGTGTTACACTCTTCCTTCATCCTATTGGTGTCCCAAGAACTCCGCGGTGCGAGGAGGGACACCTTCCTCCACATTGGAACTGATGTTGTGTCTACTTCATGGGGTGAACTGGAGGTTCTGTACAATACTCCATGTACCAAAATCCCACTGTCATACAAACAATAACAACAAACATTCGTGTTCATGTCCCACTTCCATACATATCTAGGAAAAAAAAACCAGGCGTCTAGCTTTGAAAACACTTCAAAGATGCGATCCCACATCAGCAGCTACAAAATAAATCTACAACATACATGGGTATATTGTAACTGGAGAGACGCAATGCTTTACGAATAATCAATGATATTTCCTCCACAGATGACTAACTCAAAAGTAGGTTTTGCAAGCACCTTGATTTCAACCCCCTGAGTTGGTGTTATGAAGACTGTTCTATCCTCCTTCGCTCATTTTCCGCCATGCCTTTTGGACTCCAGGAGGCCTGAATTCTACCGCATCTCTGATCACCATACGTGCCCCACTCTTTTTTCACTGAGTCTCAAGGCACACACCTTTATAGCACACCCCTTCCCTTCTGAGATCGCCTCCACCTGCTCACTTCCCCTCCCTGCTGGCCTAGGACCCTCTGGCAGAAGCCTGCTGGGAGAACAGGTGTGTGTCTCTGTGCCCACTTCCCCTGAGCAGGTGTCTGTTCCTTATTCCAAAATGCATGCCAAGTTTTACCAACGGTGCTGCGTCTCAGCCCACTGGGCCTCCCACCGGCTCATTTCGGGATCTCATGCACTTCTCTCAGGTCCTGTGCAGGCTGCGGTCCTCGACTCCCCACTTCTACCCAGTCCCTGCACATTTACAGGACGGCGGTGCCACCTAATTTTTCTTTTTAAGCTCTAAGATGGAATGTTCTTTCTGGTGTTTTCTGAGCACAGCTTCCTGTGTGCTACCCCTCCTGGATGATGGCTTAGCAGTGCCTTCCCTCCTCCCCTAACTGGCTGCCAAAGTCCAGGCCCCACTCCCCACACCTGTCTTCTTTTTCCCTACACTTTCCTCCTGCAGAAGCTGTACCTTTCCAAGATTCCTCTCCGACTCTCCTGTAGACTCCGCTCTGACTCACACACACTTTGTTTAGGGGTTTTGGTTTTAGATCCTATTTTTTTCTCCTCTCTATGGATCAGAGGTCTCCAATCAATCCCTGGATGGGGCTTGTTAGGAACTGGACCACACAGCAGGAGGTGAGCAGCTGGTGAGTGAGCGAAGCTTCATCTGTATTTATAGCCGCTCCCCATCCTTCACATCACCGCCTGAGCTCCACCTCCTGTCAGATCAGCAGAACCAGTTTCTGGTACCAAAAGGGTGGTGTTCACTGCTACAGATGATGTCTACTTATCCCTGTTTGTCACAAAGCCCTACAGAGGGGCTTTTGACAGAAAGCATGAGTTTTCATTTGCTAATTTTCATTTTAGTTATTTTAACATTTGAGCATTCTCTGTCCTCGACTTATCAGTCCATTTCTTCCTTTCTGAAGGTTCTATCCTGATTGTGGAAGAGACAGTGGGAGAGAGAGAGACACGGGCTCTCATTGTTTTATATCTAGCTACTAGGAAGTTCTTGTTTTAATTATTTCAAATAAAAATGGAAACCACAAATGCAAGTTTAAAAATGGAACACGTAGCACATACAGTCCTTGTAAAAGCAGCTGACACTTACTGAGGATTTGCACGCTTTGCTGGTATTAACTTATTTTTCACATCTTGTCAGGGAGGCAATTCCATACCAACATTTTACAGAGAAGTAACCTGCCCAGCACATACACATCGTCATCCACGATGCTGACTGTGTCCCTAGGCAGGCATCATTAGCTCCACTCTGCACAGATGTGGAAGTGGAGGCTTAGACAGGCTGAGCAACTTGGCCACAAGCTACCAAGGGGCAGAGCCAGGATTTGAATCTGGCTCCAAAGATATTCTTCTCCCTTGTGATGTAAGAAGAAAACATCAGTGTGGCGCGTCACAGGAGCTGTGACTCTTGGAGCAGGGTGGGAGTCAGGCCTACTTCCCACCGGCTCTGTTGTCACCACCACCTCTCCCTGCACTCGGTGGCCCAGCACAGCAGTAAGGAGGGCAGTGGCAGGACCACTGTGGCGTCCTTCTCCCCTCCCTCTGCCCGTACAGATTGATGATCTGCCTTTTTTTTTTTTTTTTGAGCAATGATATTCTGTGTTCAGGAAGGAACTGAAGGGAGTGTCTCTGGGAGGGGATCTAAAGCTCCCCAAACTCTTCACTGATCTCGGCCAACTAGAGATGTATCAGTATCAGGAGTGGTGCCTCTCCCAAAGGACCAATCCTGACTTGGACCATGCCTCCAGCTGCTCCAGCTGCCAATTTACAAAAGCACAGAGCACAGACGCAAGCAGCAGAACTCACTCCGGTGCACATGACCATCAAATCCCCGGCGCACACACTGTATGTGTCATATTGTATGCACACGAAGAATGGAGGGGGCAACCTGTACAGTAAGAAAGGCTTGGGGGAGGGGAAGGGATGGTAAAGTTGATGTGACATGTATGTGCACAAAATTGTCTAGCTCAAAGTAATGGTGTATCATACATCTATACTCATAAAAACGGAGAAGAAATAAAAAAGAGAGGCTTAAAAGATCTAATTAAAAATAGGCAAGGGTAAGCCATCATGTAAAGTCTAGGGAGGCATGTTTGGGCAGAAAAATACTAAAGAAATTTAAGGAGGTAATTTGTATGAAAGGAGAGAGGGAGAAGCAGAGGCTGGAACAGGGCACATGGAGAGGCTTCTGGGGACCCACGGAACTACAGCTCTTCCCCTTATAGTAACTCAATACGCTAGACACTTGCTCCTTTGGGAGCTTTAGGGAAACGGGTTGGGAGAAGGAAGAATGGAATATGAATTCAAGAGTCTGGAAGAAAAGTTTCGGTTAAGAGAAGAGGGTGTGTGGGCAGTTATATGCCCCTGATAGTTCTCAAAGGTGCTTCCTTGCCTGGCTTAGCCTGCTGCACTCCTCAGGACTGTCATGGCTTTCAGAACATCTTCTCTGGGAGAAGCTTCTGGTGCCCTGTGCTTTGCTGTGACCTTGTGGAGTCTACAGAGGTGGTACTCAGTGCTCTGCTGGGCCAATGACTGCTTCAGGGCTGTGCTTCAGGCTTCTTCTGAGAAAGCTACACATGATATTTGCAGGGGTATTTTTTTTTTTTGAGACACAATTTTTTCTTCCCAGGAAACTACACACACACACACACACACACACACACACACACACACACACACACGCATTTACTCACCTTTTTTTGGTCGATGCTCTGCTTGAACTTGCAATCCTCCTTCCTCAGCCTCCCACAGTGGATTCTTTTCCTTTTAATGGCTCTTTGTTTGGAAGTAGACCTTTCCACTCCATTAAAAGGTGAAATAATACCTATAGCATTACTTCTTACAGTTACGTATGTGTCCATAATTATTTCCATAAAAAGTTCAGTGAAACTACACTACACAGAGAAGGAGAAAATTAAGTTGCTAGGCAACTTGCTGAACAAACTGAAGAACGATATCTAATTCTTGGAAAGCTTCACTGAGATAAAAGCAAGTATGTTGAACTGAAGTCACATTTAAAGGGTGCCAGGCCTTTATTAAAATCATCAGAGACAACAGACCTTGAAGGCAACTGATGAAAAGCTGAACAGATCCAAATCTACAGTGTAGGTGAAACAGATGATAAAGAAAGGAGATATCTAAGCTTTCAAATTAGATGAAGGTGATCACAACATCCCAAGAAGCATGAAGCCACAAGGCCTAGAAATGTGTCCCTTCTAAACGGAGCATCTGAGCACGAGAATTTCTCAAAGGATTTCACCTCAGAGTCACCTTACATCTGAAAGGGAACCTTCATGCTTGCCCCCGCGGAGAGTCCCCCTTAGACACTGGCTCAGTCCAACACTATGCCCTGGACTCAGGATCTCTGCTGCCAGCACCTTGGTTATTCTGACTGGCCTCTGAACGGGCCATGCCCAGGCTTGACTGCCTCCAGCACCTAGAGTCCACTTGAGCCAATGGCGTTCCAAGATATCCCCAGGGTGAGGCTGTTGATCTCAAAAACTCTGAAAACAAAAAACTCTTCCCAAGGGAGGAGAGGAGAGGTACATCTCAACTCAACATTACTGAAAGAGGCCCGATGTCCAGAGTTGGCTGCATACCAGCTTCTCTGCCAGCCAGGAGTACATTACACAGGTTCACACTTGCATGATCCCATTTTATAGATGAAGATCATGAAGTCAAAGCCAAAGGTCATGAGCAAGGCCACACAGCCAGCTAGGGACATCACTGGACCTCCAGCTCCGTCTAGATACGACATCTGTACCTCCTCCTGTCCAGACGAGCTGCCCCATAACAATCAGCAAGCACTTCACCTGGTTTCCAGCCAGGTACCAGTGAAGAAACACCCACAGAGGGGACTGGGATAGGAGGACAATGAAAGGAGGTGTTTTCCTATTTACGTTATAAGAAACTGTTCTAAATTTCATGGCCTAAGGCAACAGAAATATATTATCTTACAATTCTGGAAGTCAGAAGTCTAGGATAGATTTTGCTGGGTTCAAGTGTTGGCAGGGCCGTGTTCTCAGCTGGAGGTGCTCATGGAGAACCCATTTCTGTGCCTTCTCCAGCTTCTAGAAGAGCCTTCCTTGTGCTCCTTGACCTGTGTCCCTTCTGAGTAGTGCAACATTTTCAAATCTCTCTCTGACTCCAACTCTTTTGCCTCCTCCGTTCACTGATAAGGACTGTGTGATCACTCTGGTCTTATCTGGATAACCCAGGATCATCTTTTCATCCCAAGGCCTTCACGGGGAACTTCGATTCACACACAGCCTTGGTTCCCCCTTGCCACAGACCCTAACAGAATCCCAGGTTCCAGGTAGCAGGATGTGAGCACCACTAGGAGGCCGTTGCCCTGTCTCTGTCTTCTTTGATGTTTTACTTGATGGTGACTGATAGCGGCACTTCACATTTTCCATGTAACGCATATGGCTTCTTGCTTCAGCTCTACTAAGTAAGTAATTTTGCGCAAGTCTAGAAACAGGACTCTAGCACCACGCCTGGAGGACGGACTGTGACATCATGCCTTAAAGATCTAGCTGTTCGGGAGTAATTTTGAGCTCACTGCAGTGATCTTATAAAAGGGACCAGAAAAAAGCCAAGAAGACAATCCTCCCAAGTAGGAGTAAAAGACGTGAAGCTTTTAAATACACACTCGCTTACCCCTTCATTATAAAACCTCATTTCCGTCACCAGCCAAGGCCACCATGGGCTCCTCAGCAGAGACCACTCTGGCTGATCTCATTTGTTTGTCTCTTTAAGATCGGCTTCTTCGGACCTGATTCCACCAGGATAAAGAGACCTTAATGGAGAAGGGTTGGGGCATTTATCCCATTGGATGGGTCAGCACAGGGACGTCTGAAAGGCAGAGTTTGGTTAAATATAAAGGACTTCTGCACTGAGAGCTGTCAGGGTTGAAGAGGACACCTAGGGGACAAGCCAGCTTTTTGGTTTTGTTCAGGTTCGGAGGACAGGGAGAGCATGGTCCAAATAAAAGGCTCCACACAGGACGCTGGACTCTCAGTATGCACACTGAAGGAAAATGCTGGGAAATCCTCTCCACTGCATAGACAAGGCACTGCCACTTACAAGTATTTTTAATGCCCTGGCCTCAAAAAAGGTGATGATATTAGTGCTACTTTATGGACAAGAAAATTGAGAAGGGGCTTGGAAACTTGCTCCAGATAACACAGCTCCTCTAGGCCAGAGGTAGAGCACAGTGTGGGTCTTTTTCTATCCACCATGGCTCTCTGGTTGGCAGAGAAGCCCGGATGGTCCTGGCTTCCCCTTCTGGCTCACTGATTTTACGACAGGACTGAGAACCGAGGCCAGAAAATCAAGTTTATTTTGCATATGGCGGCAGCTTTATATAATGTTACCTCACTGAATCCTTTCACTCTTTCCATTACTCTCACTTTATATGTGATGAGAAAGAGATTCAGAGTTTATAAAAGCGTCATCCAAGAGCACAGAGCTGCTGAGTGGCAGATACAGAGCTCAGAGCAAGGCTCCGTGCCAGGGCAGTCTCCACCACCCCATCTCAGACAGATGTGGCTTCTGGCTGCTCAGAGCTACTGAGAACCCTATGGAGCCAGCTGGTAGCCTCCAGAGCAGGAAGGCCACATGACAGCTAAAAATCCATCCCAGATCTGACTGGGCAGATCTATCTGGGTGTACCAAGAAGTTAAACAGGTTTTGAAGGTTAAAACACTTTGGAGAAATGTCCAGTAGCATTATTGTTATTTCTGGGTCCCCTGTTAGACCAAGTATCAGGATCTGATTGAAGAGGAAGTGAGGAGCTCCGCAGAATCACGGGGGCAGAGTTTCAGAGTGGAGGTGGGACCCCTGGATCTTGCCTAAAACTCGAAACGGACAAGGGAGACTGTGCACTTTATCTCATGGGCCCAGATGGAGAAGAGGTGCTGGATAAATGGACTTGCTCTCAAGAAGAACCACATGCACACAGTTCTGAAAATTATGTCGTAAGGGGGAATGGAAATGGAAATGTCAAAATGAATGACAAAAAATCCCCAAACCTGTCAAGGGGTGATTATTCCAAGATGTTAACATTTTGCCTTCAACACCAGGCTTTAAAAAATTCTAAGCTGTTCACAAAGAAACCCCTAAGGTTATTAAACAGGTAACTTAATAGAAGAGTGTTATTTTTAATTATGAAAGTTTTAATTTCCCTTTTCCCTTCACTATTTTTGTTAATAAGCTTGTCATCTGGGCTGGGACTGATTATAAAAGTTTGGGAAATGATTTTATTACCTGGAAAGACAGTTTTATACATTAGCATTTCATTTCCCAGTTTTATGAATCAGATACAGTATGGACTTTCCCTAAAAATTAGGACAAAATTCAGAAAATTACCTCAGTATTACTTCATTCGAGACCATGTAAATGGACTCCTCTTCAGGGTGAAGTCTGGGTCCCGGGATGACTAATTCTGTATGGGCCCTTAAAGGCAGAAGGGAAAAAGTTCTCTGCAACCTGTGGGAACTATAGGAAAGTAAAGGGAAGAATTCTGGATGGGCTTAAGACAGAAGACTTGATTATGAAAGGTTTCTACCAGCCAGTAAATCAAAATCATGTGTTAAATCTTTACTGCATATACAGCATCCAGTTGTGAAATGTAGAAAATTATGAAGAAATGGGAAAATTCAAATTTGTGCTGAAGGGGCTTTTTTATTAAAATGGAAGGTAGAAGCAAAATATTGTGTAGAATATATAAGAACTCATGTGACTAAGACAAACATTTATGAGGAACTCTAACAGAGGCCTTAACTGTGGTCTAAAATAAGAGTTGGCTCATGACAGGCTCTTAATAAATAAATGCCTGCTAAACGAATGAATGAATGAGCGAATGAAAGAACAGGTATACTTTGCATCTAAGCATAATTTGTATTTGTAATTTGCAAATCTTTGCATTCAAGTATTTTCAATTAATGGGAGATAGAGGTGAATTTCTGAGATGCTAATTTTTAAAGATTTATTTGTAAGCTCAGCTCTTTAAGTGGTGGCTTATTTTTTCTTGTGCCTGTTTCCTAAAAATAAGAAGTACTATGAGGAAGTAGTAACGATGTCTTAGTCCTAGCCTTCTGGATCAAACAGTCAAAATTCCACAACTTTATTTTATTTTATTATTTTATTTGTTGAGACAGGGTCTTGCTCTGTAGTCCAGGCTGGCCTGGAACTCACGGCAATCCTCCTTCCTCAGCTTCCAGAGTCTTGGGATTATAAGCATGCACCACCATGCCCAGCTTTCGTGGTAGTGGGGAATTGAATTCAGGGGCTTGAGTTTCCTAGGCGAATGCTCTAACTGCTGAGCTATGTTCCCAGTCCCCACAATTTTAAACAGCTAAAGCTAGTCAACATAAATTTTTAATGTAAACTAAAACTCTTATTTGAATCAGGAGGACACAAATAGGTAGGCTAATTATTCCTAAAGAAAAAGCAGCCAAAGGAAGTGGCCACTTAGTAAGAAGTCAGTAGGTTTGTTTCTATTTTCTAGATTAAAAGCCATTGTTTAGCTTTGCACTCAAAGTTGATAATGAAACTTCCCTCTACTGAATGTTGGAATAAAGAACACGACATCCAGCTACTCTACCTGTCAACAGGTGGGTGTGTGGCTGTCCATTGTCCTACTTCCTGTTCATCTTTGTGCCGGCAGAATTTCCCTTTGAAACAGTCAACGAACGGTCAGTGAGTTATTCATAACTCCTCTTCAGTTTCAGATGTACTAGGTATTCAACGTTGTACAGGGGATGGCAAAACATCTCCTGTGGGTTAAATCTGGCCTGCTGACTGCTTTTATCAATGGCTGTCCTGGATATCAGTCACATCATTTGAATTAAACCAACAGAGCTGAGAAGTTGCAGCAGAGGCCATATGGCCTACAAAGCGTGAACACTAACTAGGTGGCCCTTCAGAGGAAAACAAACAAACAAACAAACAAAACAAAGAAACCCAAAGCTAATGCAGTGTGGCTGGAACGTGTCACCTTACCTAGTTACTGTGGGTTCCCCCACAGAGACTGAAACGACAGAATATCACCACCGCCACCTCAGGGCGCACAACCAGTAACCGCCCCCACTTCACTTTCACAACTCCAGGATCCTTCCTCCTTCCTGCCCTTGATGACCACCCCTCACCATCACCCCCACCAGCTCCACTGTGTTCTGATTTCAGGGCTTACACAGGAAGATGGGCTAATACAATGATGGAGAATGTTCTGGCTATTCTGAAACAATGCTATTCCTCAGGTGTGGAGAACAGTGCTCTTCTCTGTTCCACAGAAATCCTACAGCTTGGATCCAGGCAGGAGACAGAGGGAGAACATGTTTTCCCACTTCCTGTGCTCCTCTCAGCCCTTGCTACGGTACAGACCATATTACCGGAGGGCATAAAATCAGATCTTAGCAGCATATATACAACCAGTGGATCACGCGGCTATAACTGCATGCCTTAAATGACTTGGGCTAAAGAGTAAAACTATATATAATGGGTATAGAGTTTTGGTTTTAGAAAATGAAAAAAGCTCTGTGGACAGAAGCTACACAGTGACATGAATGGACTTTAGGCCATGGAACTGGACACTTAAAATGGTAAATTATGTGGGTTTTAAAAACGCATTTTTACAACAAAATTTTAAGGTTCACATCAGGAGAAGCTCTGTGAGGGACCTAGGGGATCTTTCATACTATATTTACAACTCTTTTAAAAACCTAACATTATTTGTTAAAGCACTTGCCTAGCAAGCACATAGGCTCTGGGTTCGATTCCCAGCACCATGTGAGCTGGGTGTGGTGGTGCATGTCTGTAATCCCAGTATGTAGGAGGCTGTGGCAGGAAGGTTGCCATTACTTCAAGGCCAGTCTGGGCTACATAGTGAGTTCAGGATCAGCCTGGACTAAAGACTTGGGCCCTATCTCAAAAACCAACCCCCCAAAAGTCTAATATTATTTGATAATGAAAAGTAAAAGAAACAGCTATACATGCTTTCATTTGCTTAGAATAGTGTTTCAAAACATAGTTCTTCTGATCCTTTATAGTGTGTGTGAGTGTGCATCTATTTTCACAGTTACACTGGGGTGTTATTTCCTTTTTTGTAGTTGTCTCATGAATTTAATGACTTCAACAAGGTTATTGATATGATTTCAGACTTCACATTACAAATAACATTTAAGAAACTAACACTTTGCCAGTTTGGTGTAGTATCAAAGGAAAGGAACCGTGATCATCTGAAAACACTGCTCAGCTACTTTTTTCATTTTCCAACTGTATTTCTGTGTAGAGCCAGATACTCTTCATATACTGCAGCCAAAACAACATATCACAATAGACTGAATACAGCAGACATGAGAATCCAGCTGTTTTCTATTAAGTCAGACAGTAAAAGGTATTGCAAAATTGTAAAATGCTGCCAGGCTTCTCAATGTTTTTCTCTGGAAAATAATTACTTTTCAGAAACTGATATAATGTATTTATTATAGTATTTCAACAAATTCATAAATAAACTTCAAATTCCAGCTTAAACCTTGACTATTGTAAACACCAGTAAACATGTAACCTATAAAACAGAGCTCTTTTGGGGTATTTGATCAAATTTTCAAAAGGAAAGCGGTCCTGAGATGAAAATACTGGAGAATCACTGACGGAAAAAGCAAACAAACAGACAAAGGGAATTGCTACATATTCAGTTTTTGAGTCACAGTCAAATTTTTAAGTACTCTTATTTCTCAAAAACGGAAAAAAAAGAAAAACAAAACCAGGATGAAAATCTTAAAACAGAGGTTTGTAAATTCTTAAAAGAAAAACATGCATTAGGACCCAAGAGCAGGTCTCAAAATTTTTAAATGCAATTTTAATAAAAAAGGAAATAAAGACTAAATAAATAATTTTAGGACTAGAGAAGAGACTACATCAAAGGATATTAAAATTATAAGTGAATTTCATATGCAATGTGTTACAACCATATTTGAAACTCTGTGAAAAGAGTTTTCAATTTACTAAACTGACTGAAGGTCAGGAAAGCTTGATGGATGAGAATGACAGAGCTGCTCACAGTTACTGAGAGTAGCTCCTACAACGATTCAGGGCCGGCTATTTGACTGGTAAGTTTCCATCAAAATCTAAAGAACAGAGGATGAGACAAACATCTCCGGAGCAAATAAAAATTGGAAAGCCAGTGCAACCTGTGCCCCAGAGAGGAAGCACAATGTGAAAGCAGAGAGCAAATCTTACAGAAAACCCCAAGGAAGGGATGACTGCAGCCTGAAACCAGTGGACCACTGCAAGAAGCACTCAGCAGGATCGAGCAGGGTGTACTTCAGGAATGCAAACATGATTTAATATAGGAAATTGTTGGGAAAATAATTTCAACAGATGCCAAAGTGGCATTTACAACTCATCCTGGTTAGAAACATTGACGAAATTAGAAACAGACTTCTCTATCTGATATTTAATCATGTATTCACCAGGAAGATTTATTGGGCTTACATCTATCTTTCCTGATGGTGACAATTAGAGGCACTCATGTTGAAGTGAAAGACAGATTGAGGGGGTCTGACAACGTGTACTGATGATAGTTGTAGAAGTTTGGGAAATCTATCATGAAGAGAAAAATCAGGAGTAACTATTGGAAAGAGAGGGGCAATATTATCCTTATTTCTATATGATGTGATTACATTAATAGAAAACCATGAGAATCCATTCCACATACTCAACATACTTTTATAAAAGTTTGACGAAGTGGCCAGACGGAAATAAATATAAGAAACCCATGCCATTTCTACATGTTGGTAATAACTTTGGAGACAAAATAGGAACAGATTCCATCCTCAGTCAAGTTCCCCATAGCACAGCTAAATAAAACACAACTGGATACCTAAGACCAACCTTCACAAGAGATGCCTGGTTGATAGGAAAATCAGTGTTTTACTGGCAGATGTAAACTATTTGAACAAATGAAAATGCTATTCTTACACTGACTGTTTTAACTCTATTTCTACCAAATGAGTGTACAGATATAACATACTTGTGGCATAACCACTTCTCTTCCCGTCAGCCACAGGTCTTTTCTTTCTTGCTTTCATTTCCTTTATAGAGCATGATCTTTCTGTCCCTGTGTTCCTCTCCACTACAATGTGTCATGGGAGCCTGGGTGTGTTCTCGTTTTCCATGGAACTCTCACTGCCTAGAACATAGCCTCACACACAGAAAGCATTCAATATTTGTTTACTGAGTGAGTTTACCGGTTATCATGTGAAAACATCAGTAGGATGTTTTTCTTCTTGAATATGTAAAAAATGGTTCCAAAAGTCACCGGGTATAGAAACACACTAGACTACCTAAAAACATCATTAAGAGTGAACAAAAGAAGGAGACCAAATATTAAACACATTCTGAAGCTACAATGGCCAAAACATTCAGGGTGTTGTGGAAATTATTTGGTAGATAAAATAGAACAAATATCCTTGAACTAGATCTAGGTTAAGTAGGAGGGTTAGTGCATTTGAAACATTCCAAAGTTAAATAGATGATACTCAACCAATCACGTTAGAAATTGGTCGAACATTAGGAACAATGTAGTTTCATTTTATACTATACCTCAAGGTAAATATTAAAAACATCGAGCCTTCTGCTTCCCCAGAAGAAAGAAAGAACTAGATATAAAATAGTATATAGTATGCTATTCTAATCGTAGAAAATTCCTTAAAAACAGGCAAAACTCATCTTGGTGTTAATAGCGAGGGAAGAGGTCACTAAAGGAATGAATATGTGCTGGGCTGGACAACAGCCCTGGCCAGAGGCGAAACATCTGGCACTTTCATAGGTGCCACCTGGGCTTGGAGAACAGGGGCTAAAGTTCTGTGATGCAAAACATTTTCTCATTTATCTTCAATCAAACAAGTAAGCAGATTGGGAAAGAACTTGCGAGGAGCTAAGCCTTTACTCCTTTAGGGGGGTTCTGGGTCACGAGGAACACAAAAATCTCCTTGGTAAACATTACTGTGACTTTTTAGTGCTCCTGGCAGAAATTTTACTGTTTCTGCAAAGCGGCTGAACGGCGGATGAGATGAACTTTTAGAGATGAACTGACTGCAGAATAGAAAGTCAGTACTCACACCGGAAGTAGAACACCTAAAAGCTGAAGCCTCTCGCCTTGCTCAGCGCTTGAATATACCCACAAACATTCTGTTACCACTTTAAGCCAGCAAGCTGTGTCAGGAAACATTATACCTGCTGGCTACAATGCAAGGTGCTCATGAGGCTGCAAGCCACTAGGTATAAAGGTATGCGTTGTAAAAATCTGATTTGCTTATGCTTAGAGAAAACGTCTCTTGCTTTTGAAGGGCACTTATTATCTGGAAAAAAATCTCAAGGTATAAGTATTTGGCTCCGTAGCTATATAATCCTAGATTAGTTTGTATGATTGATTCTATGAAATGATTAAAAATGCTAACAACAATATCTGATACTCATCGTAGAATAAGCATTTTGTTTCAGACATTATCCTACTTGTCACCGGCATTTTTTCGTTACTCTGCCCAACAGTCTTGGAGGTAACCACCATTGTCAATCCATTTTACAGAGAAAGAAGATGGGGAACAGCATGGAGATGCCAGAGCCAGATCGTGGGTGCTGGGCATAGAACTTTCAACCTGCACACAGCTGCTCATATTGGCATGCTTGAGGTTTTCTGCTTTGGAACCTTTGGCTGGTGAAATGGGTGTCACCGCTAATTTTTTCTTAAAATTCCTTGCTTGTCTTAGCCACAAACAATTTTTACATAGAGGCTGACACCAATATGGAATATTCATTTGGCAGAACTCTTTAGTCAGCCTGCCTCAGCCTCCCAAGTGCTGGGATTACAGGCATGCGCCACTACTCATAGCTTTATGTGGTGCTGGTATTACAGGCATGCACCACCACATACAGGTTTATGTGGTGCTGGGGAATCGAACTCAAGGCCTTGTGCTTGCAAGGCAAGCGCTTTAACCACTGTGCTATTTCTCCAGCCCTTCCCTACCTCTTAATGCTACAGAATGGACTCAAGTTACCAAGTGCAGCTCACTGTCCTACACCCCAGGGATACATGGGTGTGTACTACATTCTTCTGTAATAAGATGCTTAACTTATAGTTACTGATTAAAAATGTAAACTACGTACAAATTGGTTTTCTGTGAAGAGTAAGCTTCTCATTAAAAACCACAGATGAATCAGTGTCTCTGTTCATAAGTTCCCTCCTCTCTCAGACTCTGGGTATGAACCTGGCCTTTCTTCAACAGTGACTGGTCCCTTCCCCGCGCCCCCCCTCCCCCCACTGTCTTTACAGCAGAGGCGTGATTCTGACACATTTTTTCGAGCCCTGTGTCTTTAGAGGTTGAGCAAATAATTATTCTAAAGAATAATAAACTATATTCTAAAGAATATAGTTTGAGAAGAAAAGGGTCTGCCGCAGTCTGGAATCTGCCTGGGTCCTACAGCTGCATAAGGTGCCAAGGTCCTGTTAGTTGATAAGACACCCAGCCCAGAGCACATTGGCGCCTCCTGTTCCTCTGTTCCTTGGCTCAAGCTGCTGCTTCAGAGGGAAATGCTCTTTTTCCCACTTCCTCTGATAAAAGCTGACCCATCCTCTAAAATGAGTTGGCAAGTTATAGCATGAGGCCCAACTTCGGCAGCTTCCTTTTTTGTATATCAAGTTTTATTGGAGCCGAGCCGCACCCATCCATTCACAAATACCCACTTCCTTACCATGCAGCAGAGTAGCTGCGACAGAGACCAAAGGGTCCAAGATATTTACTATTTGGCCTTTCCAAAAAGTTTCGCCACATCCTGCAATAAAAGCTCAGCTTCAACCTCCTCCTCCTCGTGTCTCCTCAGATCATCTTGCTGGGAGTAATTTCTCCATCCTTTGCCGTGGTGCTGGCTGTCTTACCAAAGCCATTAAAGGAACCCCAAGCAGATCATAAATGCCTTGTGGCCTGGAGATGAGGCACTATTCAGCTTCATCTCTCTTTTATGCACGGCAAACAGTAGGTGCTTATCAATATCCATCACAACGTTGAACTAGCATGCATGAATATCAAATCAGGAAGAGAGCTATGTTTTAATGAAAGTAAACCAGTTACCGATTCAGACTACATAAATACTAAACAATAAAGGAGAAAAAAGAAAAACTGACAAAGGAGGTGAATTTGTGACTGTTAATTCTGACATGTCAATGTCACTGGATTGATAAACTCCTAGTAGGAAAGTGCACTTTTGGGTGTGTCTAGGTGGTTTCCTGCTCTGTTTCTGGCCACCGTGAACTGTGAAGCTCCGCTCTGTTGTGCCTTTCCACCGCGATGGTCCTGCTTTGCAGCCAGCTGGCCATGAACTGAATTCCTCAAAGCCAAGTTAAGCCTCTCCTCCTTGAGGGTGTGACTGTCAGGCCACAAAGTATATGGAAGGGGAAGAGCTATGTGAAATATTTTCCAAGGAAGAACGTGATATCAACTCAATTCAGGCACCAGAAGTGGATCTTTTCCATATAACATTTAAATGGTTTCTAATTCAAAGAACAGAGTCTGGCTTAGAGAACGGGTAGAGAAAAATGATTTTTTGAGCTGTGGATGCCAAGACAGCTGGGGAAGAGGGAATAAAGGCAGTCCAAGATTAGGAGAAAACGGGGGCCTTCCCTTCAAAGCTCATGGCAGTGACTTAGTGTAAGAGTTAAAGACTGAGAAGAATTTGAGTAGAGTTATGCTTAATGGACGGAGGAAAGGTGGCTTGCCTTCTCCTGTGAGAGGGTAACGTCTGGAGAGAGGAGGGGCACACTCTGAAGGGCCAGGCTCTAGCTTCTGAAGTTCTGGCACCCAGAGAGATGAGGGAGGGCCAAGTGAGAGCCACAATTTTGGGGAGCAGCATGAGCTCCCCCAGCTTACAGGTAAGAGAGTCTCAAGTTAACTGTTCTCTTCAGAAGCCACTTCTCCACCGTGAAGTCCAATGTATTCACTAAATGTTTAACCTAAGATATCTCTTCCCGTGGCCTAACCTGTATGGATTTCTTAATGTTGGGGCTCAATAATCTAACAAATCACAGAAAGCCAGACTTTGGTTCAAATAGGGGTGGCTTAAATGCTCTTTCAAGTGGCTTAGTGAATGGATAGATTTAGGAACTGTGATATTCACATTGAACTCACAGATAATGTGTTCTGTGCTACTATAAACCAGGTAAGACCCTGTGTCCATTGAAGGGATTATGTCAAATTGTGTGGACTATGTCCACACCTTCACTAGGATTAGGATTTGTCAACCACCCCAGATTGGGGATCAAGAACTGGTCTGGATTAGAGCATGAGTCATTTGTGGACTGGCCAATGACAGAAGGGCACCCTCCCAGATGTGGAAGGGCCAACTGGAACTCCAACAGTATAAAAGGGAGGAAGAGGGAAGATTGTTACAGTTTTTTCCTCTGGGAAAGCTCTCGCCTTCGCGACTGTCTACAGACGCCAACTTGCTACACATCGCAGATCGTCAGCACAGGTTTGCTCCAGTCTCGATTTGTACCTGTCTGCCTGTTGATGCTCTTCAGCTGCTGATCTTCAGGCTCTGGTCTTTACCCAAGATCAATAGCAGACTCTCACCCCACTGGCTGCAGAGCAGTCCTGGATGGGAGATCTACTTCACGGCCGAGCAGCCATCTTGGACCATCTCTATCCTTGGATTTGTAAGCCTTCCTAATAGACTGTTTTGTGATAAAATCTGTAAATTCTGTCTTTTGAAAGAACCCAAACTAATACTGAGCCCTAGAAGTGATTGGCAGTCCTACTGAAGATAGTGGCTAGAGGTCCTGCTGCCTGGAGCAGGCAGGGCGATAGTATTATTCTTCCTGCAAGAGTGAAGGTGTCAAATCACTTCCATAAGAATACAAGACAGCCTGCTCAGCAGTTGTTTCCTGCACTCGAAGAAAGTATCCCATTAGGAACAGAAAAGCAAGTGTGAGCACTTTGCATTATTTATGAGACAGTGATACAGTTTAGACCTAAAATGTCCCACCCAAGCCTCACTGGATGGTGGGGCTCCACACTCATCAGTGGATCCATCCATCACTGAGTTCTGTAGCTCACGTAGGAGGTGTGGCCTGGGTGGAGGTGGGTCGTTGGGGTGCGTGACCTGGAAAGGTGGGCCTTTTCCCTGGACACTTCCTTCTCTGTTGGCGTCCCTGTCACCATGATATGAGCAGCTATCCTATGATACCAGGCCCTGGTATCATTCTTTTGGCGCTGGCCAACTGTGCACTGAATCCTCAGAAAACCGTGAGTCAAAATAAATCTCTCCTTTAAATGGCGGGTGTCAAGTATTTTGTCCCAGAGATGGGAAAATAGACAGACAATAAAAGGAAAAGCAAAAACAAGCCAAAGCTTAACTATTCCTAACAAAACAAATGGCAAATACAAGTACAAATGGACAGTGTACATTTTCCATGTCCAGGGTAACTAGGTGCTAAGCAGAGAGTGTGAAACAAAAATGAACATGGAAGAGTGGTCAGGGCTGATTTCATCTTGTTCCAGCCTATCTGAAGCTTTTCAAGGCACAGCGACTAAGAAAGGAGAAAGAAAACCTTTGTAAACAGATGTAAGGACATCACAGCGTTCCTAAATCAAAGGGAATCTCAGTGTCAGGCACCAGGTGGAAAATATGTAATGCAAAATTAAGACCAGGAGTGCTAACCCAAACAACAGCATCTTTCCAAATCACAGCAAGAGGGCACGGTCTGTTTGGCACAGGATCTTTGTTTTGCAAATGTTGGGTTTTGGACAGGAACCGTGAGCATATGTTTAAGGAAAGGCAAGAACAGTCCAAACAAAAGACAAATAATGATGACTTTCTCATCTGCCAGCGCTGACAGGAACACCAAGTGTCAGGACATTACTTTGAGTTGTTTATAGTTTCACTGTCTCCTGAGGCTGCCATGACCTGAGGCAGGAAGCCAGGAGGGTCACAAAGTCCATCTGGGCATCTTGTTCTGACACAAGCAGAGCTCTAGCAAGCAGTATCACTTGTTGACTCTTTCCAGAGTACACTTGCGCCTGCTATGGTGGTACATACCTGAAATCATATTAATAGCTATATGGGAGGGTGAGGTAGGAGGATTGAACGCTGGAGGCCAGTTTGAGCAAAACAGAAAGGGTTGGGGATGTAGCTCAGTGGATACACATGAGGTTCTGGGTTCAATCCCGGCACCCCAAGAACAAAACAAACACTTGAAGTGCTGAGGAGCTTGTGGACAAACTGGAGCCCTGGCAGGGGGAAAAAATGGTATAGCTACCATTCCACTTTGGCGCACCACGAAAAGTTAAGTATAGGATTCCCATAGGACCCACCAATTTCACCCCTAGGTACACACATCAAAGAATTGAAAGTGATGATTCAAACAGGTAGTTGGTCACCAATATTCCAATGAATGAATGGTATGTACATTTAAAATTTTTCTTATAAATGCTAGAACATGGAGAAATCTTAAAAACTTTATGCTAGGGCTGGAGGAATGGCTTCGCAGTTAAAGCGTTTGCCTAGCAAGTGCTAAATACCCAAGACTGATTCCCCAGCACCACATAAACTGGGTGTGGTAGCACATGCCTGTAATCCCAGCACTTGGGAGGCTGAGGATCGCAGTGAGTCCAAGGCAAGCCTGGGCTCCACAGCGAGTTCAGGACCAGCCTGGGTCACTGAGTGAGACCCTGTCTCAAACAAACAAACAAACAAACAAACAAACAAACAAACAAACAAAAAACCTTTATGCTAAATGAATAATAAGTCAGACACAAAGGACAAGTATGTGACTACCCTTATGTGAGGTTCCTGAAATAGGCAAGTTCATGGAACAGACAGTAGAACAGAGTTTATCGGGGCTTGGAGGAGGGGGAATGCAGTTATTGGGTATAGGATTTGGTATTAAAAGATTCTGGAAATGGACAGTGGTGATGGCTCTACAGCATTCTGAGTGTACTTAATTACACTGCTTTATACACTTAAAATAGTTGTAGTCTATTTTGTGTTTACATATATTTTGTCACAAGAAGAGAATATATATATATATATATATATATATATATATATATATATATATATATATGATGCTTTAATTTCTCCAAGACATTTTTCTCTTTTTAAGAGCCAGATGCTCTTCTAGAATTTAGTTCTAGAAAAAGTCTGCTGAGGTAGAGGATAGAAGTCTACTGACCAGGCTGTGTGACCAGAATACACTGGACTGTGGTCCAGCCTCAGGATGCACAAAGTGATGGCGGGACACAATGGTGTAGATGAGTGTGAAGGAAGAAGAGGGGTGGGAAGGGAGGAGCAGCTGAAGGGCAAGAAGACTGCGAGGCACCACACAGAGCATGTCTTTCTCCTACTGGTGGGGCAGGGGACGACACAGATTATCTCTGCCTCATTTGTTCAGCACAACACCAGTGACACAAATATAATCCAAGTCATGAGCAAGGTTTGTGCCTGGGTGTTTTTCTAAGAATAGTTCTTGGAGTTTGGAGTTGAATCCAGGGCCTTTACACTGAGTCAC
>PVKB01006180.1:0-71090 GCA_004027205.1 Ctenodactylus gundi | reverse complement strand
CCCCCCCCCCCCCCAGCCACACACACACACACAGTTGTTGGCTGCCTGTCTCTTCTGTCAGTCACTGTGAATTTTCCTATTTTAGTTCTTTCATCTGCAAGGAGTCATGGACTGTGTGGCTGGATAGGATTGGTGTATCATCTGGCGTGTTTTCCAGGTTCATACGTGTTGAGCATGAATGAATGATACTCTAGTCCTAATTCTTTCCTTCTAAATTTTGGTTTCTTTAACTGTTAACACATTTTTGTTACCATTTTTTTTAACCATTTGTACCTATAAAATTTCCTGGCATTGATTGCATTTACAGTGTTGTGTAATTATCAGTATCCATTTCCTGAACTCATTTGTATCAATGAATGATGCTGTGTATGATTGTTCTTATCCCATCACAGACCCTTCTGTCTAGATGTATTCAGATCGGTTCAGGAACTTATAGGTCACAGCATGACAGAGGAAATCACTGGTAGGTGTGATCAGAAGTGAGATTTAGGGTTGTCATAACAAATGGCAGGGGATCTGGGGCCAAGGGAAATGTAAACTGAGGTTGTGGTAGTTCAGTTAAGTTTCAAAGGAGTTGTGCCTGTCACTTCAGCCTGTCTGTGGTTACTGTTTTAGGATGCCTGCGCAACACACCAAGTGGGCAGGCCTTTGAAGCAGAGAGAGAGAGAGAGAGAGAGAGAGAGAGAGAGAGAGAGAGAGAGAGAGAGAGAGAGAGAGTAAGTCTGTAGCCCCAGAGGACACGCAGAGGTGCTCTCGGAGCGTGTACGAGTCTGTACATGCAAGTAGGAATTGATCTGACAGCGTGAAGATGCGGCAGCCTTCTCTAATTAAATCCTCTTGATGACATTACACTGTGTTGCTTAATTACAATAAATCATACATTAACAGACCGTGTCTCCGAGGGGGCATTGGCAGTGTGCTGCAGAGTGGAAGAAAACCTGACCTTGTAATTACAGAGGGTCCTGGGGAAGGGTGGCCTGTATTGGAAGTAGGAATCCGAGCCCTTCTTGAGTTCTCCGGGGATAACTCACAGACTGCTTCCTGATAATTCTCTTTATCCTTCCTTCCTTCCTTCCTTCCTTCCTTCCTTCCTTCCTTCCTTCCTTCTCTCCCTTCCTTCCCTTCCTTCCCTTCCTTCCCTTCCTTCCCTGCCTCCCTCACTCCCTCCCTCCTAGGGTCTCACTCTGTAGCCCCAGTTGGCCTTGGACTCAAGGCAGTCTTACTGTCTCAGCCTCACGAGTGCTGGGATTATATCCATGCGCCACCACTCCCAGCTTTATGTGGTGTTGGAAAATTGAACTCACCATTGTGCCAGTCTTCTAACCCTGAGAATTCTGTTTCCATGGAAATGTTTTACATTGTTGAGGTATGGTCTCCAGTCCAGGCTGGTCCTGAACTTAATATGTAGCCCAGGGTGGCTTTGAACCCAAGACAGTCCTTTTCCTTTAGCCTCCTGAGTGCTAGGATTACAGGTATGTGTCACTACACCTGCCTTACATGGTGCTGGGGAATAGAACTCAGCACCTTTCCCTTCTTTCCCTTGCTAGGCAAGCTCTTGAACCACCAAACTACAAGCCACCCCCACCTCCGTCTGAAAATCTTCTTTAATATGTGAATGTGTGTTGAGCATGTGAGAGCATTTTGCATGAACGGAAGAGAATGTTTTCATTGCCATTACTTTCTTGGACCTCCCTCTCCCCCAATTCTCAGGTCAGTTTGGAAGACCTGGGTTATCCGTCACCACCCCCTTTGGAACCCTCTTCTGATCACAGGCTTACTCCTTTTGCTCTTT
Source organism: Ctenodactylus gundi (assembly GCA_004027205.1). Taxonomy (NCBI): domain Eukaryota; kingdom Metazoa; phylum Chordata; class Mammalia; order Rodentia; family Ctenodactylidae; genus Ctenodactylus; species Ctenodactylus gundi. The sequence goes on along the minus strand of PVKB01006180.1, from coordinate 69,298 downwards.
TGCGTTTGGCCTTTGGCACCAGCTTGGCTGACAGATGGGCCAGCTAGGTAAGCTTCCTGTCTGTCCTGGATGTCTTTCTTAGACCCAGGACTGCTCTAGTTGACAAGAAAGAATGCAGTGGTAGATGCAGAGGGTTCTTTGAAACATTGTATGACGTAACAGTATACGAAATGACAATATATTGTGGGTTGAAAATGCAGTTACTGGTCAAAATAGGCTGCCATTTAAAGAATTGGTACATAATAGTGCATGACACCTCATAGACTCATGAATATTGCTATTAATTTATTTTCATTGGTTCAGTTTTCAAAAATTAATGAAATTAAACCAGTGGGAATATTTAATTTCTTCTTGAAGCAGACTATAAAGCCCTTGCCGGTCTTTTTTTCCTCTCTTGATGCTACAAGTGGCCTCTGAGGATTAATTTTTCCACACCCCTCATTTTGAAAATGACTGTTGGAGATGTCAGGGTCACCTTGCTGGTGTCAGGTTAGGCCTTTTCTGCTCTGTAGTGCTGCTTAAAAATTGCCATTTGACATATTTGACAGTTCTTCCAGAAGTTGTCGTCTTTAACTTCTGGGGACACTTTTTTTGGAGACAGGGCCTCGCTTTGTAATCCAGGCTGGTCCTGAACTTGCTATGTATCCCAGGCTGGCCTCGAACTCACGGCAGTTCTCCTTTCTCAGCCTCCCAAGTTGGTAAAATTACATGTGTATACTACCATACACAGCTAATCTTTATGTGGTGCTGGGGAATTAGACCCAGGTCTTGTGCATGCTGGGCAAGCACTTTACTTTAACCACCGAGTTAAGCCCTCAGCCTCTGGGACACTGACGGAGACAACTTACCTTTGCCATGCTGTGTCTGCCTGATTCTCTTGCTCTGTTTCTAGTGTCCATCACGTTCATATCTGGCAGAGCTGAGTCCTTTCCTGTAGCCCCCACTGGCCCTCTTTGCCTCCCCACACAGTACAGGCCCTTGTATCCGTCCCCCTCTTTTGTACAGTGGGTTTCCAAAAGCAGTACCCCATCCTGGTGGCTGGGCTTCCACACCTTAAGCTGAAAATGAGGACCCCAGCAGGCGGGTTGCTTCTGGGGATGGGAAAGAAAGTACATCAAGTTCATCGGTGCTTGAGAAATAATTAGGTAGGCCCAAAGCTTCAGTGCATTGTTGTGTATTTTAGAAAATTGGAATCTAAAGTTAAATATTTCTGGCTTCTGAAATTTTAGAATGAACAATTGTTTTTGTCAAACTCAGTAACACTTGCTGCTTTAGTCAGAACATAAGCATACATTTTAGACCTTCGTTTAAAACAACATTTGTGAATACTTGTACACAATGACAGATAATGAGGCTGTTGTAAGGAAACCACTTTGCCTGGGGAAAAGAATGTTCCACTAATTCCTTAATGTTGAAAAGGAGTCTCTTGAACTTGTTAGAAACAACTTTCATTGTTGTTCCTCAGCATTGATTTGCTGGTAAAAATTCAGGATTTTCTTTAAAGGTGTACAGTAAAATTTTGGGTATATAATTCCCCAAATTATGTATTGTTTTACATAGTGAAATCTGTTGTGCAGTCAGGATTGGAGCAGTTTATTAGCAAGTATCACTTACCAGACAAAGACTGAATTATTTTCATTATTTTTGGTGGCTCTATTTTATGAGTAAAAATCACTTTCTGTTGCTTGTAACAACCTCACGTGTGTGTATGTGTGTGTGTTCCAGATTCTAGGGGTATGTGTAGTTACAAGGCAGATGCTGTGTTCTGCGATGCCATAGTTATAAAGTTAGAAAATAAGGGCTGATTAATTCCTGGTGCCCAAAGTGCCAGACAAGTCCTTTCCCCTGAGGTTTGCCACTTACATTTCTTGTGTAACTTTATGTCTGATCCCCATGCCTGCTTTTTAACACATGAAGGAGGCTAAAATTGCCACCTGCGGCTCTGAGGCTAATTTTGAATCTAGGACTTATGCGGCATGCTGGGTACTTTTGATACTTCAGTCCTTCGTTACCTGAATGTACATTATTACCTACATGGCCTTGTAGTTGAGAGCAACAGTCTCGTGCCAGTGAAGAGATAGTTTTGATTCCTTGAGTAGGTGAGCCACCCCCAGGCTTATGAAGTCTTGCTCTGAATGGCCTCTTCTCATATATATGAGTGTTGGAAAAACCAGTAAATTTATTGAGAAACATTTCCTGTATTTAGGATAGGCTTCAATTTCTGCATTTGGGGAGTACTGGTGCTGTGTGCAGGCGTTATAATGGCAGATGATTGCTGTCACCTTTTCTTCACTGGTACTTGGCTCCTTGTGGCAGGTCAGAAATGTATCCTGCTGCCTATGGAGAGAGAATAAGGAGTGAATGTGCATGTATGCATGTGTGTGCATGCTAGAGAGACCGACAACAGACAGAGGAGGAAAGGGGCGAGGGGAATGTAATACAGGTCAGTATACCTAAGGTTTTTTTTTTTTTTTTTTTTTTTTGAGACTTGTCTGTAGTCCAGGCTGATCCTGAGCTTGCTATGTAGCTCAAGCTGGCCTGGAATCTACTATAGCAGCCCTCCTGCCTATGCCTCCTGAGTACTGAGATTACAGGCATGAGCCTGCCTAGTCTTGAACCATGTGAACTCACTTGTGGGATGTTGTTACTTCCAAGGTTATGAATCGAGGCTCATCTGTCTCTGCAGAAGAGTTAATAGTCAGAGCTGACCGCTTGGAGGCAGGAAGCTGTTGTGTTTATGTGTGTATAAATACCAATCACTTTATGGCCAGTGACGTTTACGTCTTTAAAAAGGGGGAAAACAAAGGAGACTGTTTTCAAAAGGAAGTCTTTTTCTTCTCTACCCACGCTCTCCTTCCTGTCCCTATGATGTTATTTTCACTGTTATGTAAAAGTTTTTGATGGTTTCTTTTGTGTAATTTTGAGATATTTCCTTGTTTAGTGGAAAAGTATAAAACACTCATGTGGAAACTGCACCCCCACGGCTTCTCTGCTGTATGTACCTTATGTGATTGTTCTTCTTCCCATATGTTCTTTCCACTCTTGCACATTTTGACTAGAAAATTAAAAAAGATTGCTCTTAATGTATACTGAGGTCTTTACTTTGCAGAAGAAGGTGAGAGGCTTTTAGCTTCTCTCCAACGTGTGACAAGAGAGCAGAGATAGTCGCTAGGGTAAGGCTCAGCCTCCAGGCAGGGGGGTGTGGTGGGGTGGGCACTCACCACTGACCTTACCTACCCCTCTTGTAGGTATTGAGTGATGCTCCCGCAAGACTTGCCGCTCTTTTTGACTGAACCTTGTTGGGTCATCAGGAAATGTAAATGAGTACAATGTGTTTCACAAAAGTTTCTGAGGAGGCACCAGTGTCATCACTGACAGTTGAACTAGGCTTTACTCTTTAGTAAGTGGAATATGAAATCCAGTTGGAAGGCTGAGTTTGGAATAGTGCTTATTGCATGGACAGGACTTTCTGGTACCCATATCAGACGATACTTAATCCATTTTTGAACAAAGGAAGGTACATGTTATGGGTGGATATGCAGCACTGAGTTTGGCTCCATAGGAACAGAAGGAGGATTTTGTGCTTGACTATGTCAGTTGGGTTCACTTTGTTTTTTGTTTTTGTTTGCATTGTTTATTTATTTACATGTGATGTCCCTTTTCTCTTCCCACCCTCTTCCCCCCCACCCTCTTTTCCCCCCTCCTGACTTTCCCTTTCCTTCTCCACAAAGTCCATCTTCTTACTTTTTTTCCATCTCTCTTCTACTTCTTTATGGTTTGGTTTTCTAATACTAGAGACAGGGTCTTGCTTTGTAGTCCAGGCTGGTCCTGACCTCACTATGGAGCCTAGGCTGGCCTTGGACAGTCAGGACAATCCTCCTGCCTCAGCCTCCCGAGTGCTGGGATTACTGGCGTGCGCCACCATGACCAGCTTACATGGTGCTGGGGAATCGAGCTTGGTTGGGTACTTAGCACTTGACTTAGCGCTTGCAGCAAGCGCTTTAACCGCTGAGCCATTACTCCAGCACCCAGCATCTTCATACTTTTTAGGATAAAAAGGAGTAAATGGCCTGGTCTGAGTATACAAATATTTTCCCCCTTAAATCTTTTGATAAACTTTACTTTTTGCTTAAGTTTAAATTCACGGAGTAGCCTGTCAAATTTCTCAGCTTGTAATTATGGTAATAATTAGAACCCTTGCTTGTGTGTTTTGGGGGGCTGGTCACCACGGCGCAGCCCAGCATCCTCTGCAGGCTATGCTAGTGCCTGTGCTGCACCACTGACCTGCATTCTCTGCCCTGCAGCGTATTTTTAACAAGATTGTTGGAATAGATTTTCCTGCTTAAAAGTGAACATTATGTGTGTTGACTGCTCTCTACCCCGATATTTATTTTGTATCTTTTTCTCCCTCTATGTGTTACTCAGGCATTTATGGTATTATTGAAGAGTCAAGTGCTACACAGTGATATTTTGGTCAAGAACACACTGTATGTGATGGTGGTCACGCTGGGTTATAACGTAGGATACACGTGTATATGAGCACAGTCTTAAGATCTTGTGGAAAGATGAGGTTGCATGTGCATGGCAGTGCTAGATTAATCACTTTGCTTTGATCCCAGGCACCTTTCCTGGCTCTGTGGGAGGTGTGTTCTTGAGGAGTGGCTGCTGTCGCTTTGCCTTCCTAGTTTAGGAGTTAAGAAAGGCTGTTAAGCACGCCTTTCAAGTTTTGTGATTTCTGGGATTTTTCCACTGCAGTTCTAAGGAAGGGTGTCATTAAGTTCTCTCCATATGTAACCCAAAGAGTCATGCAATTTTGGTGGACATTATTATTACTAGGGGAATTCAGAGATGGTGATTGTCATATTGAAAATGCTTCCCTAGGCTGGATTTGAGGGTGCATTAAAGACTTGGATGCCCGTTGGGAGTATGATCGCTTGGTATAAAATTAGGTTATGTGTACATGAAAGTGGCTTGGGCTACAGATGGTTCCATTGAGGGGAGGAAGTGAAGCCTGCTAGTCTGTCACTGTGCCCTCCAACATTTAGCAGATGTTCTTGGAGTTAATGTTGCTCTTTAGTTATCTTTGACAGAGTCAGGGCCTGGGTAAGATCAGACTGTTTAGACTAATGTACATTGATCTTGCCATAGTAATCACAAGACTCAAAGCCACTCAGACGGAAAGCCAGTGGTGAATTGTTTAGATTTAAAACAAAGCAATTAATAATAAGAGAATAGCTCTGGTTCCTTGGGTTTGTGAGAGATTCATTCTTAATGCCTGTTACTTTTAGACTTACCTGGAAGGGCATTTTACTTATGAAATAGCTTCGGAGGAATGTGAGCTCCCAGCTGCTGGTGCCGTGGAATGGTTTTCTTGAGCCATGGGTGCAGCCTTAAGGAAACACAAGGTAATTAGTTATACTTGGAGAGTGAGCTGTGATTTTTATCACATCCAGTGGCATCTGGGGGGCGATCCTTAGACTAGTATTGGAAAACGAATACTGGAAAGCTGTTTTGGCTAATTCTCCAAATTCGGTGAGCGGTGCTGGTGTGGTGTCTGATTTCCCTTTTGTACTGCACCAGGAAGAGGAAGCATGCTTTGGAACACTGTATTTCCCCTATGGAGTGTGTGTGGTTTTGTCACTACACCCAGCTCAGTGTATAAAAACAATTAAAAGGTGCACAAGAGTCCTAGTAAGATCTTCTGACTCTGATAAATCAAAACCCTTAGTTGAGATGTTTCAGATATGTTCATGTCGCTTGACTGCAGTCCAGTCCCCAGCAGTGTATAGTTCATGTTACTTCACGTTCTCTAACTTTCTTAGCCCCAAGTTGTTCTAATTTGACAAATAAATAATCCATGAGTGTTCCCATGAATACATGCATTACTTGATGTTGATTGGGGTCTTGACAACTCCCTGGCTAGCACGTAGTTTTTTATATTAACTTCTGTATTTCCTGCAGAAAAAAATTCAGTCCCAGGCTCTCTGTTCTTGGTTGAAAGTTTTCCATGTTACTGCCTTTACCAAATTCATGCAATGTTGTGGACATCAACTGATAGTAAAGTTAATTGAATTCTGCAAAAATGCAATTAATAGTACCTTCTGGAAGACTTGTGTCTGTACTTGTTCTGAATTGTCTTCCATCTTTCTGATGGATACTTGAGGATAGAGCTTATTTTTCTTTTGCCAGAGCCTTAATTCAATTAGAGATGCAAATTTGCTGTTGTTGCAAAAACCATATAATGCACGTCAAATGTGAATTTTCTCTGTAATTTGCTTTTTTGATGCTGCAGCTGTTTTCCAGACTCAGGGATGGTAGTTGGCAGATTTGCCTAGTGCTTCCCTGGGATGCTTCTTTGGGGTTTCTAGTACAGGTTTTCTTCTTTGCCTGAAAGATTTGTAGAATTATCACCCACATGTGTAGCAAAGTTAATTTTCTTTTGAGGCCATTTAAGAAGTTGCTAGTGCAGATTCATGAATGCAGGATAGTTTAATACTCTTAAGCAGAGGTGTACTTAATGCCTTGTGAAAGTGCAAAAATTAACATCCCTCTTCCAGCCCATTTGGGGTGTAGGAAAGTGGCTACATGTGTTGCTCTTATGACTAGAAATGTGCCCTGATGTGAGAACTTTTTGTTAATTGGATTCTCTTTGAACTTAAAATCTCGAAGTCTAGCATACCAGTTGACCTTGATGTAGTCATTTCATTCTTATCTGTATCCAGCATAATTGGGAAAGAGTTTTCCATTGGAACTGGAATTAGTGCATGGGAAAGTTGTTCAACCTCTTGGAAATTTTCAGCCAAAGTTCAGTTCATAATGTGGCTGACATTTTATTATATTAATATGGCATCTCTAGGGATGAAATTAGAACCATGTGTGTATTTTATACTTTTCCTAAGTTTTGTAAGTCTTCTCTCCCTTAAAAATGCAGATTTAGACTATTTTCCTCTGTGATGCAAATTTTTTGAAGAGGTATTCCGTTTCTTTGTGCTTTTTAGAGTTCTGGTTTCACTTGGCCTTGGGTAGAGAGAAAACCGACTGGGTTGAGATTTTGGATGGGAATTGCCTGAGCTCAAATCTCTGCTCTGCCACTTATCTGCATCCTGGGACAAGTTAGCCTTTCTTCAGTGGGTTATTGTGAGACATAATTGCAGTGATACATGCATAGTGCATTCAGTAAATGCCCATTGTTTTATTGTTTTTATTCAGCATTTGGGTTGGCATTCAAGATAATGAGTTATTAAGGGAATTACCTGTCTGGTGATAATTCTCTTGTATTGTTGTCAGATGGAGATCGGAACCTTTGAAGAAGTTCAGACTTTCATCCTGTTACAAGTGCATTGAAGCATCTAGTTGGTGAATGTTACTTTGGTAACATGGCATAGCTCAAATATGTTTCCCAAAGAACCTGGCTTCCATTAATGTACTCATTTAGTCACTAGGAGAGTAATTCATTTTTTATTACACAGTAGCTTATAGCAGGTGTTAGAAACTCCTGTCGTTAACACTAATGGCAATCAGCATTTAACTTCTTCTCTTTACTATCTGCTGTCTTGTGGTTTTCCACCATTTATTCTTAATTGTCATGTGTGGTGGAAGTAATTAAATCCATGAGTCTCGTCCTCTTGTTATGAATGTTTGCACCTCTTTTAAGTTTGCTGCTTGGCTTTCCCAGATTCTGGTTTTAATTATCATGTGGATGGCTCTCTGGTCTGTAGGGCAGATTACTGTGCTTTGGTGTGGCTTTCCCCTTCCTCCTTCCTGCTTTTCTGCATTTGCTTGATGCTTCTGTTCACGTAACTGTTTCTTTCTCTGGGAGGAGCAGGTGTAGACTCATGATTTTAAGAAACTTCCTTGGCTATATACATGAGCAGTTTTTCTGTTTGCTCAAAATAATGCTTCATTGAGTATTGATGATCTTATGAGGACAGTGGGCAAATTTTGCCCTGGGAAAGTTCATGAACTCTGTCGGTGGGCAAAAAAGGCTAGGTGGAGTGCTTCCTTAATGCAGTATTTAAGCCACCTTTCTGAAATGATAAGTGGTTAAGTATGTGAGAACACATTATGTGACTAAATGTTTAAGAGGTGCAGTGATTAGGCATTCGAATTGAGAATTTTGCTATAATTTATGTAAAGAATGAAGACATGAAGCCAGGTGTGGTGGCACATGCCTGTGATCCCAGCTCTTGGGAAGCTAAGGTGGGAGGTTTGCTGTGAGTTCCAGGCCAGCATGGGCTACATAGTATAAGTTCAAAATCAGCCTGAGCTACAGAGTGAGACCTTGTCTTTAAAAATAGAAGAAAGAAAAAAAAAAGAATGAAGACATGGGACCCAAAAGAACCCAAATAATTGGTGAAATACCATCTTGAATCTGTTTAGTTAAGTAGAAAGGAAATGGTTTTGATGTAAAGCAAATTGTAATAAGTGTGTGTGTGTGTGTGTGTGGGTGGGTGGGTGGGTGGGTGTGTCTGTCTGTGTCTGTGTCTGTAACAGTGTGTATGTATCTGTTTATGGCTGAATGGGCGGATACTGAAGAACAGAGTACAGGCTTGCTCCTGCCCTGAATGGAGAGAGGGGGGAAGAGAGAGGAGACAAAGGAGAGAGGAGTAAATGGGCAAAAGAACTTTATTTTAGCAGTATGCCTTCTGAGGGAGAGGAGGAGTTGAAGCCGATTTAACACTTGTGAAAGGCCATGTACGGACCCTGTGAACACTGTTGAGCAGGATTTTCGATTGAGTGCTGTGAGAAGATTGTTTATCCTGTATTGCAGCATGGCTCCTGTCTTTGACCATGAAGCCTATGCTGTTCTGTTCATCATCAGTTTTCTTAAAAGAGTAATTTGTATCCCAGTATGAGGTGATCCATCTTCTGTGAGAGAATGTGGTAGGTGAGACCTGTATGACATCATCCCTCTTCTCTGAGAGGATGTTGTGAGTCCCGGAGGCTGAAATTGCCATTTTGGTTCTTGCTGTCTAATCCTAGCTGGGAGCTTCCTTTTCGTGATGGGAGATGCTAAACAAAAACCTTCCATCTGAGAGTGGAGTTTTGTGGATGAGTGAAATTTTAGAATCTTCACCCACTACCACGAGCACGTGCTGTGGCCTAATTTAGGCTCCTGTGCGTGACGCTGGCCCGCCTGCATTAGCTGAAGAGGAGGAGTGGAACATTTTCAGTAAGAACTATTTCCAGGCTAAAAAATTCCCATTTCTATTTCTAGGGCAGTTCAGTCTAGAGGTCGAGTACAAATTAAAGACTGCAGTTTTAGAAGTGGGACTAGGTTTTGGCATCGGCAGCCTGGTAATTGCAGTTTTGGCAAAAGCTCATGGTGAGTTTGGTTCTTTCCACGTGAGGAGGTCCTGAGGAAGTGCTGAGGAAGGGTGAAGGGCACCGGGAAGGGAGGCAGAACCTCCCGTGGGAACTCGCCGTTGGTTGGGCTCTTCGAGGCAGAGGGAACCAATGTCTCACTGTAGTCTTTTTTTTTTTTTTAATATAAGTGCTTGCATCGTGGTTTCTAAGCAAATTTTGAGTATACTCTGTACTCCTCAGTGATGAGGAAAAAGAGAGGTCACCTCAGCCAGGTCACTTTAGTAGGGGGCAGTCAAATAATTCTAACTAATGCCCGAGGGAAGCTTTCCTGAAACAAATCACTTTCTATACCAGAGAAGATATTGAAAGGCAATTATAAGTTAATTAGGGGGAAAAGATGAGGATTTGGGCCAGGTGCTTTTGCTTTGCTTCTGTCAGTAGCTGCCAGGTAACACTTTCCTTCCAGCAGGGGGCTGTGTTCTGTGATGGAAGCCCCAGGCCTGGGCTCTCAGCCCTGCCTGCCAGGGGGTGCAAGGCAGTCTGTCTGGCTCAGTGTTGTGTTTTTCTGTTTTCTCTCTTCTCTCTTCCCTCCCTCCCTCCCTCTCTCTCTCTCCCCCTCCCTCTCTCTTTCTTCTGTGTGTGTGTGTGTGTGTGTGTGTGTGTGTGTACACTACAGATTGAGCTCAGGGCCTTCACATTGAACTATGTCCCCAACCCTTTTTTTCTTTTGATTTTGAAACAGGGTCTCACTAAGTAGCCAGATTGCAATGTCTGGCCTTGAACTTGGTGATCCTTGTGCCTCATCCTCTCAGTCCTCCGTGCTGGGATTAAAGGTTTGTGCCACAGAGCTGACAGTTACTCTTTTAGAATTTTACTTTCTTTTGACACATGAACTGGTGGTGGTTGTAAATTTCGCCAACTGTGTGAGGTAGATGCTGTTTCTTTGCTTAGAAGTAGGGGCATTTTCATGCAAGCCTCATGTACTTCTGTCCACCTCGGACTCACAGTAACCTTGCTTGGAGCCAAGGCTGTTCACCATTAGTTTAATTTGCTAAGTCCCCCCTCCTTACCCCCAAAGAAACGACCGCTTTATGAATTCCGCTGGGAAGTTATCTTAGGCTTCTGAAGACTTGCTGTGTGGTCCTCCCATGGCTGCACTGTTGTGCAGTATTATAAATGGGATGTTGTTTTGGCATCTGTGGTTGCTTCCCTTGGCAGGGGAGGGAAATGGCCTGAGTCACTCTCTGAGCTGCTTCTTCCAAGTGCTCCCCACTCCCCGCTTTTTCTCATCACATTGCAAGAGAGTCGTCTTTAAACCACGCTAATCACCCCCTACCCCCATCACAGGGGTTATGCTCTACTGCCCTTGTGGATGCCTCAAACCACACATAGTGCTGGTACTGAGCACAATGTGCATACACTGTGTCTGTACTTGCTTATGCTGACTGTCGATATATACTTACGCTAAACTTTGTAAATTAGGTGCAGCTAGAGAAGAACAATAACAATAAAGTAATTAAGTAGAGCTGTTATATCAGTGCACTATAATAAAATAACCTGCCTTATACTTTGGGACTAGTATTAAGTAAAAGTAGGCTTATGTGAACATGACCTTGTGACACCCTGACAATTGATCTGATAATGACTACTCAGGTGGCCCATCCTGTGCGGCCATACATGTCCTCAACAGAGTGGCACTGGATGGTGTGAGATTTCACCACGCTGCCCAGAACCACAGTCAGTTTAAACATTTGTCATATTTTGTTTGGAGCACAGCTAGTCTTGCCTTGCTCCCTCACAGGTGCGAAGGAAAGTGACTGAACTGTGCTCATTCTGAGAAAGCAGTGTACCTGAAGTAGATGTTGTTTTTTTTAATTTGCTTTTTTTTTTTTTAATGTTCACTAACTTTATTCAGGACACATATACTCCTAACTACTGAGTGTTTTTACATCTGCAGAAGTCTTTCTTCCTGGAGCCCCACTTACCTTGCCAGCTCCCCTCCGCCCTGAAGTCCTGTTTTGTGCGTCTAAATGAATGTGTTTGTTTATAACAAAATATTAAAGGTTTCTGGAAATCTGAGCAGTTATGCTTAGCTAAAATTCTGGAGAGATGTTAGTTTGAGCAAGAACTTTTTGGATAAGTGTTAACAAGCTGTTTTTGGGACCTACTTTTATTGTTACCTTGTCTTCTGTCTACAAGGTGTTTCTTAATGACAAGTGCAATATCATTGTAGGTTTAAAGAAAACCTTTTTCTTGATTGAGGTACAGCTAATTAAACAGCCTGGGAGGCACATAGAACATACCTGTTTCCACCTTCGCGAAGCAGAGAAATCTGGGCAGAATGCTCAGTGACTGTCATGGGTGGTCCCTGTTGGTATAAAGGAAACTTTGACTCTCTTCTCACCCCTCCACTCCCCAACCCCACCCCACCTCACCCCACCCAGTGTCCCTTGGCCACTTGTAAATATGAAGCTGTTGCTCAGTCTGTAATTTAACTGAGCTGTCTGTCATGTAAGGGGACGGAAATAGATGGCGCCATTCCAGCTGGCGCGTAGTTGAAAGGTAGCTTGTAACTACTTCTCTTCCTTCTTGTTCATGATTATAAGTCCGAATTTGCTGTAAGCACTCATTGGAGAAAGGAGAAATGGAGAATAAGTTTTGTGAAAGAATGCAGCACATCAAAAATTTTTATGGTTGTGAAAGGTAATTTTATAGAGATAACTGCAACTCTTTTTTCCTTTTGTAGGCTCAACAGTATTTTTACATTCTATGACTGTGTCCCCATTTTTATCCACTCATCAGTTATTAAGTATTTTGAGCTGGTGGGTTTTATATGTTGGTCATTATGGGTAATATTTTGTGAGCATTTATGAATAAGTTCATGTGGACGTATGTTTTTGCTTGCATTGGGTTCATACCTGGGAGTATATTTGCAGAGTCACATGTAACTGTGCTGTATCTTTTCTTGTGTGTTTTATGTGCACGAGAGTAGAAATCTTGATCTCTAAGATCCTGTCATCGACAGGTGATTTGTATTACCTCACGACCATTCTCTTCCTAATGGAATCCCGCCCTGTTTTTTGAGAAATCAGAACAATAGTAAAGACCTTCAATTGATTCTCCCTCCTACCACCTCTCCATGATTTCAACACAGAAAAGAATTCTTTTCAGTTTTTGTAGAGTGGGCGGAAGTGTGGATACAGAAAGCTTTGACAAGGTGATGCCTGACCTAGGACAATACAAGAATGTCCAGAGGAAGCAGATTCCAGGTGCGGAACTTGGTGAGAGATGGTTTCAAAGTCTTGCCAGGCACAACACAGGTCTGAAAAAGAAATGCCGGAAGTCCATCATTACATCACAGAATGACGGGACTCCTGCCCCCAGCACTCCTATTAATTTGGTCACGAAGTTGGTGGCATGGAAGGGTACAGAGAGGAGCAGTCTTCACATAGCTTCACCTTGTCCTGTGATGTAGAGAACTCTGGAGCCATAGAACTAGTTGGTGGAAATGAGAAGGCCTCTGCCTCTTAGTGATAAGTTACTTTTTCATTCCAGTGATGACACAGTGTTAGAAGTTCTTAATGAACGTGATAAAAATCTGATAAGGCTCTAGTTTGGTTCACATGTGCTGCAGTAATGGTATATTTTATGTCAAAAATTGCTTTTTCCCAAAATTATTAATATGTGTTTGTTTTGGCTATGATTAATGATGCTGTGTGAACATTTGCATACATGTTTTGCATGAACCAAATTGAATAACTGCATGTGTGACTTGCGGAAGAGCTCACATTTTCTCCCATTCATTATGTGATGTCCCGTTTTTCTGCATCTTCACCAACACTTGTGTTTTCATTTTGTTTGGGTAATAGCTAAATTGATTTTAATGGTATCTGTCATAAACATAGACATTTTACTTTCTTATTTGTCAAATGGTACATCTTGCTTAATACATAAGGAAAAAAGCATGTTTTCTTTTTATCAAATAAAGTTAAATAGAAGCTTGGCTGGGGAAGGAATCATTACAGTTTTATTAATGTGTATACTTTACTAACGTAAATACAGAACCTCAGTGAAGATAAAGGGTAAAAGTTATTTTCATGATCTGATATTTGATGGTCCTATTTGTGCTCAAGCATTACTTTTGTGGGCTGGGGTATAGCTGTGTGGTAGAGCGCTGGCCTAGTATGCAGGGTTCCCTGAATCTTAACCCTAGCATAATAACAAAAGCAACTCAGTCAGCCAGCCAACCAGACAACCAACCAACTAACCAAAAACCTTAACAGATGACATTTGTGATTCCCAAGGGTTTCTTTGTGTGTGTATTCTAAGCATTTTGGCTTAGTGGAAGGTGAAAGAACATCTCTAGGGAGAAGGGCCTCTGAATAATCCGAGTCGGAGAGCTGGGCCCCAGTGCATTTTTCATGAAGGTTGGGAGGCTGTACATTTCTTCACCAAGGAATTAGTTCAGGAATGTCTTCTAGGAGCTTCCTAATGGTACAGTAAGCTCCATGAGTGCAAGCTCAAGCATTTATAACATGAGATTTTGTAGTAATGGATGTTAGTTTTCAGAACAGAATAAATATTGGTGAGGTGGAAGTATAGGAACGGATTGGTTAGGATCATGAAGCAGTAGTGTGCTCTGATTTTCAATGCTTATTTATAACTCGTGTTTAATTACAGATTTGGCATGGGAATGATTTAAACAGTGCATGTCAAAAGTCCTAAGTCATAGTTTCCAGTGACTATCATTTATTATTTGAGCCAGTGAAGGTGGTAGGTCAAATTTATGGATGGTGCTTTCTGTCTATTTGAGAGCTATTTGGAGGCTGTCACTTTGTTTCTAAAGGAAAATTAAGTAATTTAATTTATTGGTTTAAAAAAATTCTCAAATTGGAGAACCCTTGTTTGGGAAATTTCAGAACAACCTTAGGGAAAATAATCAATACTCAGAGTCCTAAGAAAGAAATCCTTTCTCAGACCTTTTGCTTATATTATAGATTGTTGCATTCTTAGGAACTTTTCTCTTTGTACAGCAGAAAATGACTTGTCTTTGGGCTCTGATTTTCTTATGTTAAGGAATCTCATGGGTACCAGTGTGTCCTTACAGACCTTTATACACCCTCTCCTCCTGTTGGCCCTTTCTGGTGTCCTGCTGTTTTGCAGCTCACTGAGAAGCAATTCGACCCTTCCACTGACTTCCCAGTTAGTTTATTGTGGGCCCTGTAACTCCATTTGTGAAATTCTGTTTCGTGATGTTTTTGTTGCTGGTGGTTTTTCTTGTGCTCTGGTTGTCACTCAGGAAGACCATCTCCTTTTTCTATTTATGGTAATTACTAGAGAGCTTTTATTTTGGCCCTTGGGGAGTGCCTGCTGTGTTTCTTTGTGTGGGCATGTATGTTAAAATTAGAAAGTGTTTTCTTTGAGGTCATGCCTTTTGTAAGAACTTCTAGAAAGTTGGTCAGACCCCAACTGACCTTAAATTTTGGGGGAGTTGGGAGTCTTACTATAAGTGTTTCCATCATCAACTTCAGTATTAGTGAGAAGAAAAACTTTTCTGTTTCTTGTACATTGACCTAAATTTAGTTACTGGTTTTTGATGGTCAGGTATTGGGTTCAGAGATCTACCTTTTCAAATCTCTCTTCTCTGTTATTAAATCAGTGAACACTTACAGCTTAGTTTCCCAATACTACCAGAAAGCTAGTTTTGTGCCATTGCCAGATCAGAACCTGTTTTTCTCTTACTGATAGGCATGTTGCATTGCAGCATTAGTGAGATTTGCCTCGCTCGCAGGGAGCTATGGAGCATTGAGTAGTTGGGTTAAGTCCCTTGCATCTAGTAGGTGCTTGTTTTGTGGCTCAGTGAATGAAAACGTTAGTGTGATCTAAAACCTTTTTGCCTTTTCTGATTTCAGAGAATATTGAATGTAATCCTTGAACTGTGCCGTGATTGTCTTTCTGTTTCAAGGTACCTAAATTAACATGAGGTTCTTTCTTTTTTTTTTTTTAAGTCACATATCTTCAATTCCTTTTTAACGGCTAGTGTGTATTAGATTCAATTTATGGACTTGTCAGAATAAATAGATAATTTTTATGCAGTCAGACTGGTAAGGGTGCACGTACAGCAAGGTCCCAGGACTGGTTCCTGGAACAGCCAGTCTGAGTGCATCACAGTCACAGGGCACAGGTCACACCCACTTACTTGAGGGCAGAGTGGAGGGGAGGCCCTGAGTTTCTGAAGCTAATGGGTATTTTCCAGAGCATCAGAGCAGTACCAGTAGTTGTTCCAGAGAAGGGCCTGTGATGCTGCTCAGACTTGAACACAGGCCAGCAGCCATGGAGATTGGAGGACTCTTTAGAAAGATAGTAATTGTGGTTTTCCAGAAATGTAATAAGGCGTGCAGAGTGAACCATGGCTTCAGGAGCTGAGGGTTCACCTCAGAGGAAAGCAGTTACAGGTATGGCAGCAGGGTGTGACCCAGAGGTTGGTACAGTGGAGCTGCTTCGTACTCAGCAGAAATTACGCTCTGCATCCACGCCCCATGTTGAACTCTTTCTGTACTTCAGCCTCTGGCAGTTAATTTCACTGCAGAGCCATCCAGACCTGGCAGCCCAGACAGAGGTAGTTCTTTTAGAGCCTTCTTAGCATTCTTGGCTTTGTTCACTTCAGGATAAACAGGTTGGCTGGGCCCCATGAGTGGCACAGGTTCGGAGTCCTGGCACTCTGGGAGGCTGAGGCAGAAAGATTGCAAGTTTGAGCCCGGCCTGGATTGCAACTTAGCCAGATTCTTGTTTCAAATTAAAAAAAAAAAAATGAGAAAAGAGTTGAGGATACAGTTGTGGGTAGAGGCCCTGGTTTCCACCTCTAGTAACACACTCCACCAAAAGAATATACAACCTACCCAAACACACAGTAGCAAAGAACAGGCTGTAGTATTTTTCACTGCCACAGTTCTTCCTGATTTATGGCTACCTGAAAGCTCATCTGATTAGTCTTGACATTGCTGTATTTTGGTTACATATGTGGATAACAGGCCAGTGTTTCTTCAAGTTTCTCTGTCTCTGGTTAGGTGAGTGTATCAGATATTTTTCTTATTTGCACAGAAGTCGTAAATATCAGTGAGGCTGTGGGCAGGGGGTGGATTATGACCTTAGTAGCTGATAGAATTTCCTTTCTAGCAATGACCCACAAGATAGCTGCAGTGTCCACAGTGTCCTCTTTTTAAAAAATTATTTTATTTTAGACAGGGTCTCACTGTGGTCTGGGCTGCTTCTGAACTTAATATGGAACCCAGGTTGGCCCTTGAACATACAGCAATGCGCCTACCTCATCATCCTGAGTGCTGGGGTTACAAGTGTGTGCCACGATGCCTACCTTCTGTGGCGCTGGGGCCTTGTGCTTGCTAGGCAAGTGTTCTGATTGTTATGCTATTCCTTCAGCCCTTTATTTTTATTTTAACATTCTAAATCAGGAAATGCCCACGCTGAGCTCATATTTGCTGCCCTCCTGCCTGGTAGGCAATGGCTTTACTTGCTGAACTATTCTGCCAGCCCACCCTTGTTGTTTATATGTATCCACATGGACTTTAATTGTTGTCAGTTGAGAAAGTCTACTGTTTATTTATAGTTGAACTACTAGTCAAGTCCTGGTCAATATGTAGCGAAAATGAATACTCCTGTTACTTAGCATTTGCGTGTGTGTGTGTGTGTGTGTGTGAGAGAGAGAGAGAGAGAGAGAGAGAGAGAGAGAGAGAGAGAGTGAGAGAGAGAAAGAGTGATAGGACCTTGCTCTATAGTCCAGGGGTGTGTGTTTGGGAATGGCTGGGACTTGCCCTATAGGCCAGGTGTGTGTGTGGGTTGGGGCAGGGCCTTGCTCTGTAGTTCAGAATAGTCTTGAACTCAATTTATAGCTCAGGCAGATCTCCAATTTATCGCAATACTCTAGCCTCCCAGTACGGCCTCCAATTTATAGCAGTATTCCAGCCTTAGCCTCCCAAATGGTAGGCTAACACGTGTTCAACCAGCACACCCAACTTTGGCATTGGCATTCTTTTTGACATGAGAACCTGAAAGTGAGAGTTGCTTTCTCTGCCTGACATACTCACCTTGTGTCAGGAATGTTGATAGTCGTGTGGGAGTTTAGTTTAATAAAGAAAGGTAGGCTGATCATAAGAGGTTATGGGTCTTGTTTAAAAATTAGGAATTTTCTCCTGTAGAGATTGAGGAGCTGTGGAAGGGATGATGTGGATTGACTGATGTAGTGGTGGTTTTTTTTTTTTTATTTTTATTTTTTGTAGTATGGAGGGTTGAACCTTAAGGTCTACACTCTGAGCTACAGCCCGGCCCTTATTTAAAGTTTCACAGGCTAGACTTGAACTTGCAATTCTCCTGTGTCCTGTGGGAGATTTGGGAGATTTGTCATTTTGTGAGATTTTGGGAGATTTTTTAGGAGAGGAGATGAGTCTTTTGTCCAGGAATTGAGCAACAGAGAATTTGGTCTGTAAGTAAAGAATCAATGTAAACAATGAGAAAGAGGTGTGAAGGTCAGCCCAGGTTTCAAAATCCTGGGTTAACTGAGTTAGACACGGGTGTCACACACGGGTAGAGAGAAGGGGAGAGGTGCGGAGCAGTTGTGAATGCTGAGGTCATAGAGAGATTGATTGGAAGGGCAGAAGAATCCAGTGGTGTGGGTGAGGAAAGAGCAGCAAAGAGATTTTAGTGTGGCAGGAAATATAGGGGAAAAAACAGGTTGCCTGGTACACATTTCATTAGATTTGGCATTTGTGATTTTTTTATTGTTCTCATTCTTTGTATCAGGATCTCACTGTGTACTCCAGGTTGGTCCTGAACTCAATAAATAGTCCACGCTGGCCTTGAGTTCCTGGTTCAGCCTCCTGAGTGCAAGGATTACAGGCATGTGCCACCATGCATGGCTACTTTTTGTGTGGTGCTTGGGGAATTGAACCCAGGGTTTTGTGCATGCTCGGTGCAAACACTCTAGCCACTGAGCTATTCCCCTCTCTCCAATTGTGATATTTTTCACAGTAGGGAAAACAATTGAAAGAAAGAGCAGAGTGAACGATGAAAATACTACAGGTCTGGCATACTCCATACACCCTGGGAACGTTGCAGGGATGTGTATTACCAAGCCCCGTAGACATTTCAGATGACTGTTCAGGTTGGCCACCACTGCCCTAGATAATGAGCACTTGTAAGGGCCTTAGGATTCCAGAGCTAGAGTCTGGGGCTGTTTGCTTTTAGGCCTGTGTTCTCTTTACATTTGCCAGCAGTTGCTGTGTGTTTGCTTACAAAATGTTTCTCAAATGCCTGCTGTGTGCTAGACTTCTGATACATGTGGGAAGATGAGTAAGACAGACTAGCCAGCATGTGATCTGACGGCAGCACCTCTCCTTCAGCTTCATCGTTTAAAAAGCTTGAAGGACACTGCTTCATAGGCTTGTTGGGAGACATAAAGGAGTATATGTGAAGAAACACGCAGGATGTGACCCACACACAGCGTTACATGCATACATGCCTTTGGGTGGAGGGGAGCAGACATTAAGGCTCTTTCTGGAGAGTGGACCTGGAGTGTAAAGGTACCAACCAATCCCGGGAAGGCCATTTAGTAAAAGTGGGAAGGGTTAGCCTGACCTGGTGTTGCAGGCTTGTAATCGTAGTGCTGTAGGAGGCTGAAGCAGGAAGATCACAGGTTTGATCCCAGCATCAATGAGTTAGCAAGACCTTGACTCAAAATAAGAAATAAAAAATGGGCTGGGGATGTAGCTTAATTTGAAGGCGCTGGGCTCAACCCACAATATGACAAATTGGAGAGAGTATGGAGAGAGGGTTAGTATACATGGTATAGCATTAGATGTTTCTGGAACAATAAAGGTAAAGTGTCAGCTATGTTAAATGCAAGAACAGACTTTCTTTTGTCAGATTTCCATATCTCTGAAACAACCTAATGATTTATATAACTTGATCAGACAACTAGTCCTCTGGTGGCATATGTCATGTATGTTCCTGCTTGAGAGTCACCACTGAGCCAGAAAAGCCAGCCAGCCAGGTATTGATTGAGCTTGTGAGATGGCTCCAGCAGTGTCCTAAGCACAGCTCCTAGTCATTGTTAACCTCGCCCTGCCCCAGGAGGGCGGGCACCCTGAGTCCGGGTTCTGTGAGCTGCCCTGTGGGAGGCTGGCTTCTTTCTGGCCTGGATCTCAGAAGTCTTATTTCGTAGTTGACTTACTGGAACACAACTCGAAGGTACTAGAAAGCATTGTGTGTGTGCATGGCTTTGTGGACCTTGGCTTATACAGAGGATCCCAAGACCTTCGGTTTGATTTACCATGGTGTGGAAAGTGATATAGAATTCTGAATTTGGATCTCTTCCTGGGCCAGTGATATACTATTCGATCTTCCTCTTGTGAGGCTGGGCAGTGGCAGTGACCACAGCTCTCAATGAGCCACATGACCCTCCACAGCTTCTAAGCTAGGATGGTTGAGGTAGTTGCTGTGTTCAATACTATTTCTACTCAACAGTATTTTCAACTTAGGATGAGTTTATTGGGACATACCCCCATGATAACTTGAACATCTGTACTTCATTTTCAGAATGTCAAATGTATTCCCTATAAAATAGAAAACCAGGTAGATGTAGCAGGTAAGCTTGGAGCCACTTGTAGGACAGTTGTCACGGATGGGTTTTTGTACTTTCAGTAGTTTCTGCTTTTGAGTTTAGTTTTCTTGGGCTGGGTTTCTAATCTCCCACAATTTTCCTGCCTGGGAAAACTGAGCATAAAGCACATGTTTTGAAGGCACTCAGGGGCCAGTGAAATGCATTATCAGGTAATTTACATAGCCAACTGAAACCTTACCCAATTTAATGCAAATGCCATCTTCTAGTGCCCCAGTTTCCAGTAGAATTCACTTGGGGATGGCAGTGATCTGTAGCTGTGTTGTCCATGTATATGGTAGCTGTGTAGCTAGGAGTGCTTGGAATGTGAACAGTGTGTGTTAAATTTAAATTTTAATCGAGTGAATTGTAAACTACATAACTAGAGATATGCAACTAGTGGCCACTGTCTTGGACAGCACAACTTACAATAAAGCTTTGGGTGGGGGGATCTTATTAAACATAATTTATATAATAAAAAGATCCAGGCAAAAATTCCTTTGGAAGCGTGCTTGTTATGAAATTATTCAAGAGCTGGGCCTCGTGGGGGCTGGCCTGTAATCCCAGTACTCTGGGAGGCTAGAGCAAGAAGATCACAAGTTTAAAGCCCAGCCTGGGCAATTTAGCAACTTAGAGGGAGACCCTATCTCTAAATCAATACCTAAAAAAGAGGTCACAGATGAGGGTACAGCACAGTGAAAAGGCCTTGAGTTCTGTCTTCCTCACTAAAGGAGTAAGGAAGAAGGCATGGACGAGGTGAAGTGGTTGTGTGGTTGCCCACTGGGCATGTTGGTATTGAACTCTTAAACACTGGTCAACCATTCATTTGTAATTCAATTTGTTTTTCCCCCACCCTCTCTTTGGAAGGTAGATTGGCAATCCAGGTTTCTGTTGGATTCTTGGATATTAACCTCTTGTAGATCTTGGGTCTTTATAGAAGGGGCACTGGAGGGTTTGGAATGGCCCCCTCCACTCTGTTTCCCGCCTGCGTCCTTAACAGGCGATGTCTTGCTGCCATGCTGCTGCCTTGACGACGGCTGCTGTCTGACATGCTCAGACGCAAAAGAGCTGACTTGGCAGCTGCCCAGCAGATTTTTATAAAGGCTCAGTTGGTGGCCGGAGATCCAGGCTGTCAGAGTTGTGTTATGCAATAAATCGTTTTCAGCAGAAGTTCTTAATCCAATTTCAGCTGTAGCTTTTTTTTTTTTTTTTAAATAGACGGTAATCAAAGATAAGTACACATTATTTAATGGGAGTTTGGAAGAAGTAAAACTCTCCTTGCATAAGCATTTTCAGGCAGTTTGCCTTAACCCAGTAAGCTTGCCTATGTCTGGGGGAATTGCTGCTTGAAGTGCTTTTCATTTAGAACCAAGGCAAGGAAAGAGCATTCAGAGGTGCAGTCAGTCAACCACTCTTAGGATTCCTGGCTACTTAGTTCTAGGTGTGAATTGTACCCCTAGTTTTTCTTTGATGTTTAAATGTTGACAGTTTAACCATTTGAGGGAATCTTTTTGGTGGACCATTATCAGAGTTGATCCAAGAGGTTTCTGAGGAATGTAATATTACTATTGGTAAAAGGAAAAAACAGTAATTTTACCCTAAGTTTAAATTGCACCACTCTCACGATTTCCTTTGGTATTCACCCCTCCCTATTATTTAGCACTCTGTAAATCCTGGTTTATGTTTAATCCTGTGTTCAGAGCTACCATTCTTAGCATGTGTTTCTCTCTTTCTTTTGGATGCTTTGTTTTCTCCTTAAACTATTGAAAGGACAGACTGCATTTCACACAGAAACGAAGTGTCTTAAGGATGAGGATTTAACAGCAGATAGATAGACAAGAAATTTGTTCTCCTTGAAATAAAAAAAGGCACTCCATGCAGAGTTTCTGGTCATTTTTCCCTGGAAGAACTAAGTAGCTCTCAGCTCTGTTCTACCACAGAGCTGGTCTTTCCAATGTCCTTATTTGTTAGCAGCTTTATGCTGATTATTGGACCCACCTTCCAGACCCCATGATATGGCCTTTGGTGTCGATTTAATGTAGAATTAGGTATTAGAATTGGGAATTGGCCCCTTTCTTAAAAAAAAAAAAAAAACAGGCTGGATAGGAGCAGAATATACTCATTTGGTGATGTGCATTGCATAATGTTGCTCCTGTAGTCCACATGTGTGTTTCTTTGTTAAGGAGTAGTCTTATCTAGGAGCTCCCATTGGTTGGAAGGCACTTTTTCTCATTGCAACATGTTTGCTTCAGTAACTGGAGGTTATGCAGATCATCTGATGTTCTGTGCCCACCCCCGCAGGAAGCAGGTGTTCTCTGTGGAACGAGATGCCTTGTGTAGCTGTGTGGGGCTGCTTTTTCTCTCTTTCTCTTCTGTGTCCCTCTGTGTAAGCAGGTTGATATGTAAACATTGCTAAGAAGCTCTGAATTTCAGTATAAAACATCGGTATGGATCACATTTTTAAATCTTGTGTTTTGGGTATCAGCTTTGTTTTTGTTTGATGATGTGGTTATGAAAGACCCTCTATTACTGAGCTACATATTTTCTCTCTAGTGGATATGGATCTGCTGGAAGCGTTCTGCTTGACCCATGGTCTATTTTCCCCCCTGGGCTTGATGCTAAATAAATGATTTGACCATTCCACCTGTGATACATAAGTCTTTTATACGGCTTGCCCAGAAGTCATTGAACATTGCCTTCTCTCTCTGGACTGTACCTCCATTTTTACATAGTCATGCCTGTTAGAAAAAGTTTTTAGTCAGAAATGTGCTTCCCTCTAACACATGCTTTTTCATTCTTGTTTTCTCTCTCCGAACTCATAATGGCCTGAATTTGAAACTGTACTAAAAAACCAAGGTATGGACAAAGGACATAAGCAGGTCCATCACTTCTGTTCCATAAGGTCATTGTAGAGTAACAATGCCTTTGTTCTCCCTCTACTTGTGTGTTTACTTGTCTTCAGCTAGAGAAAAGTTGCTTGTTATTCCACTCTTGGATTTAATTTTGCTTTCATTTAATGTGTCACACGTTTGACTAATAATACATATCTGAGTGTTAAAATTTTATTTTCTGATCCTGTTTTCTGTCTAGTTGTTCTGCCTTTGGTCATGGTGAAAAATCTCTTTAAAAAATATGTAGAAGACTCTCTTTGTGAGGATTTGTGTGGAATAATGTGGGTTCACTGTGTTGCCCA
The DNA here is from genome assembly GCA_004027205.1 of Ctenodactylus gundi. Taxonomy (NCBI): domain Eukaryota; kingdom Metazoa; phylum Chordata; class Mammalia; order Rodentia; family Ctenodactylidae; genus Ctenodactylus; species Ctenodactylus gundi. Next base: position 46,130 of record PVKB01006180.1, on the reverse strand, counting down.
GCCTTTGCACAGATCCCTAGACTCAAGTAACCCTCCAGCCTTAGCTTCCTTAGGATCTGAACACTCTGTCATTTTCTCATACATTTTAAATGAAAGGGAGGAAGTATTACTGCAGAACTTTTACTGAAGGGAGAGGTGGAGCAGAGACATTGTGATTACTAGGTGCTTGTAAGTGTGGAGCACCTGGCCTGGAGTGAGCACTCAGTCCACCTTGGCTATCAATTCAGGCATTGACACTTTTCCTAGTCTTCCCCTGACGGTCCCAAAGGGAGGATCCAGTATCCTCCTGCACCTGCTTTGCAAGCCACACTCACCTGGATGTCTCTGTTGGCTTTATACCAGTTTGCTTGTGTACTCTGCAGAGATTTTGATGACCAGACTTGCTGAGGAATTGTCTATCATTGGAAAGCAGCAGCTGAGACAGATAATAAGAACTCTCGGTACAGTTAGAGTATATCAAAACAGTAGTTCAGGTTTTAAAAGGGAGAATCATGTTTTTTGCCTGTCTTGTAAAGGATAGCAATTCTTTGACCTGGTTTGAATGCAGTATCGTTTATATTCTTGAGCACACATGACCCTTTGCCAGCAGACAACAGAGGACTTGGGATGGCGGTGGAGGTGGTGTTGTATTTTATCTTAGTGACTGTGAACACAATAGGAAAAAAATTGGGCCAGTGAGATCTGTGCTATTTGTTGGAGTGATTGTTTTGTTGCCCTAGGGTGTGATACATTTACGTCCATTCCTTGTTTTCAACCCTTACGTCCCCCCAGAAGCACAAATAAAATCTCTGCGGAGGGCTGGCTGCAAGTTTAATGAAATCCTACAGTGCTGCTTGGCTGCTGATGTTTGGAAATAGATGGGATGCTTGTATATGTCGCTGGTGTTTGGGAATAGAATTCACATGTTCAGGTGTGTATTTCATTCTGGGTAGCAAATCATTCTAAGTGGGTAACAAAAGATGGTGGTGTGAGAGACAAGGTACAAAGGAATGATTAAGGGGACGTGGTGGGCATTCCTTAGGGCCATACATACCCTTTATATTGACTTCCCCCGTGCTCTTTGGTTATTGAGGAGGAGTGAAAGGCAAGGTTTCTCAGGGTGTATTTATGCAGACTCTTTAGTCCTGACAGTCATGGGTGAGTGCCACAGATGGGCTTTGGAAATGGTCATCTTGGGTTTCATCTCTTTTCTTGGGTGCCTTCTGATATAGTTAGAAGGCACTGAGCCAGGGGGGTTGGGGCATTAGTGCTTCTGAGAGTGCATGCACACCACACGAGTCACCTGATGATCTCAGTGACTTGTAGGTATGAATTCAGTGGTTAAGGCCCAAGCGACCTGTGGGTCACAACTTGGAGTTGGCAAGGATCTGGAAGGCAGGAGGTTGTCTCATTTCCCTTGAGACTTTGGTGCATGTTTAAATACTGCTGACTGTTTAAAACATGCACCATGTCTCAGGTGCTTGCTTGCTGGGCCTTTTGTTGCAGAACTTGGAGCAGCTTGGGAATGTGTTGCACTTTTTTTTTTTTGGCAAATATCTTATGACTATAATGCCTTATGACTGTAACGTAATAATTTGCCTCCGGCCTAGTTGTTATTCTTGGTAAGAAGTTGTGTTACTCTTTCAGAGGATAGCAGATATATGGCTGAATAAAAGAAAACTTTGTTCTTTTCCTGTTTGAAGGCCTTATTACTGTCTCTTCTGTAGGAAGTTGACCAGTAAACCATAGTGAACAGGGTGCCGGCATTTGTGGGAGCACTTTCTCTTTTCACTGCTGCCCAGACAAATCATAACTTGCCTCATCTGTGAGAAGGAAGAGCCATGTAGCCTTGCTTGAGTAATAAAGGGATAATTTGGGTTTTTCACCACTAAGCACAAATGGGACATTTGTTGATTGGAAAATGGTGATTTGGGTGTGACTAATGGGATATATACAATAAGAGAATTCTTGGGGGATATAGAGGACCAGGAGCCTGGACAGCCCTGGAGAGGGAAGCTGAGAGAGAAACTAGAACTAGTTCATATTTAGCACAAGAGACTGTGGCTGATGAGGAGATCCAGACCCTCTGTGTCCATGTGGAGCTTGGGGTGCATACTTTAGTCTTGCAAGTAGCAAGGAGTGGCAGGGGCCAGGCATGGCAGATGGAATGTGTCTGCTCTGGCTGCTGCTGGTGAGAGGTGTAGGCAGGCCCTGACGCCTTAGAAAGTATTTTATGAGGGTACAGTGGTTTAAGTCATGAAAGTTTCTCCCCCACACTGAAATACATCCCCAAACTTTTTTAAAAAAAATTTTTAGTTTTGAGACAGCATCTCACTAAGTTGCCCAGGCTGGGCTTGGAGTTTTGATCCTCCTGCTTCAGCCTCCCAGGGTGCTGGGATTACAGGCTTGCCTCACTGGGCCTAGCATGAAAATGGTCTAGATCCCAGCTTGTTCACTGAAAACATACAGGGTGTTGCCTAAAGTTGAGTAGACAAGTAGGAGTGAGAGGGCCGGGTATACAGTGACACTAGACTTTGTTTTAATTGATTTCAGAAATGCTTCCTGAGCTCTTACTGTGTCAGGTACATTTTAGTGGCAGCAGTGCAGTGGTGACTGAGAGAAATCATCTCCTGACCCCACGCAGTATTTATGAAATGGCTGATTTCCATAAGACAGCTAGAGAAAAAGGAAAAGCAAAAGGAAGCCCACATAAAATTGCTTCTGGGTGGTTTTGTCTTTTTTTTTTTTTTTTTTTTTTCCTATCGGGGATTAAACCCACTTAACTCCCTTAAGTTGCCCAGGCTGGACTTGAACTTGCCATCCTCTTGCCTCAGTCTTTGAGTGCTGGGATTACAGGCATGTGCCACCATGCCCAGGTTGATGTCTGTCTTCCAGTAACATGGTGTCTGGGCTACTTCCAGGAGCACTCAGTGCTGTGGTGCTTGTGAACAAGAGGGCGGCCACAGCAGAGGGAGCAGTAAGCTAGAGAAGAGTCTTCTTTCTGGGCCTCCCTCCCATCACCCACAGAGGGCAGCTGTGTGGGTGGGCACAGGCCCACCTTTGCCCGTGCACCTGGCACGCACGGAAGAGCAGCCTAGGGTTAGGTGACTCACTGAGCTGGCAGCTACGCGGGGAGGTTAGTGTTGAATATTCGAATCATTCCCTGCCTCTCAGAGTCCGTTTATTACCTGCCAGGTGTGTCTTGCACCAGCATTGAGAAAAGTGACAAGTCTTGACCAGCATCGTGAGATGACTAAAGAACGCATGTGTGTTTCAAGTTCTTCATTGTCTGGAATTTGAAACCCTATCGTCTCTGTCATAGATTGCTTCTCCTGTATTGAAAGCACTTTCTAGTGGAATGGAGCTGCTGCTGTCTGTGAGTGAACCTTGGATGCGGCTTCTTCTGCAGTTTTCATCGCGCGTGGTTTATGTTTTAATTAGACTTCAGTTGTAAGAGTATAACTCTCTCATCTGGAGCCCGAAGTCAGGACAAAGGCACCAGCCTGCAGAGGATGCCGTAAATCGTCATGGGAGTGTTCCATTGGATGCTATTTTGGGGGTTTATAATTTATAAACTGTGTACACGTGGGAAATAATAGTTTATAACCTCATGTCATTGTTGGTCATGCGATGCGGACGGGAACCTGCTGCTGGGGAAGAGAATTCTGCTTGACAGCCTTTATGAATAGACTCGGGCTGCTGAGAAGGTTGATTTCAGCCTTAATAAGCATTAACTCCTCCTGTAGTTAACACTATCATTCAGCTGCAGCTTTTATACTGCAGGGGCCTTCCTGTAAACTCAGGGGATATGCTGTGAAAATTAATTCAGCCACGCCTTGCTTTTCATGTTTTGCACAGCTAAATCACCTGTGTTGTCCCTAGGTTGGTTGTTTGGATGTGTGTGTGTGTGCGCACGTGTGTGTGCGTCAGTGAGTGGAATCTCGTTGTAGTTCAGGCTGGTTCTGAACTCACTGTGTAGCCCAGGCTGGCCTTGAACTTATGCCAGTCCTACCTCAGCCTCCCAAGTGACGGGACCACAGGCCTATGCCATCTTGCCCAGTGTATGTGTCACTGCGGAATCGAACTTAAGACCTTGTGCTTGCTAGGTAGGTGCTCTTTAACCATGAAACTATGCCCCCAGCGTCGTAACAGATGACTTACACCCACTGGAAAGTTCGACAGGCCTGCTTGTTTGGTTGATGGTTGGCTTCCTCTGTTCTTTCACAAGGACGACCCCTGAACACTGCCCCTGTGTGTACATGTGTCATTGTTCTCAGGATAGCCACCAGGAAGACAGGATGTGCCTTCTTCCTCTGGAAGTGCTGCACAGGAAGTGGAAATCTCAGTTTGGCACCTTCAGGTGTGAAAGCCACCAGCCAGGTGGAGATGGAAATCTTAGCTCTCTTCCTTCCTTGGGCCTCTCTTCCCCTTACTGTCATGTTAGGTGGAGAATTGCTCTCATTGTAGGAAATCCTTGAGGCTTAACCAGAGTGCAGCTGAAGTCATTTAGGGCTCAGAAGTGTCTCTGTGGTTGGATTCTAAGATGTGTAGCTTGTGTTTACGCAGAGTGTAGAATTTAAAAACCGGAAAAGGCCTCAGATCATCGAGCCTTTTTTTGGAGATCCGTGGGGGTTTTGTGCGATCCCTTAGCTAATGGCAGGATGACACCCAGTTCTTGTCTAGTAACCTGGTGCTTTGGCACCAGCTCTCCCATGAGTGGAAGTTCTCTGAGGTGTTCGGCTCTTTGCTTGAGCAGAAAGAAAGGGCACAAATGTCCCAAATCTGTTTTTACCCAGGAAGTTAATTTTTTCCTTATTAATGCCTGAAGTATCTGAGAAGCTCAAATACTTCAATGTTTAAGTTGAATTTCTATAAATGCTCCCATCATGAAATAAATAGGTGGGGGAATGCAGGGTCTTAGATAACCAGATGGTATGCTTGAGCACCTGGATAGCCTCAGCTGGGGGAATGGGGGCCTAGGAACCTTGGAACCTTCTGGCTGGTTCGCTGAAACAGGATCATGACTAGAGTATGCCACATCCATCTTCTCAGATGCTTGCTCTATTGGTTTCTGGGCAGCTGCAGGTCCCTTGGTTTCCCACCCACCCCTCAGCCACCTGGCTTTGGTTGGTCTGTTTCTTATCTCATAAACTTGGCATTGGATCATAGTGGAGCCACTTTTTTTGGTAATGGGTACTAAACTCAAGACCTTCACGCTGAGCTGTGTCTAGATCTCCCTTGCTCTTATTATTTTAATTTTGAGACAGGGCCATTGGTGCAGGCTTGTTATCCTAGCACTCTTGGAGACTGAGGCGGGAGGATCCCAAGTTTGAGTTTAGCCTAGGCAACTGAGTGACTTAGCGAGTTCTGGTTTCAAAATCAGAAATAAAATGCATGGACTGGTAATACAGCTCATTCTGAAGTCCCTAGGCTTGATCCCCAGTATCACAAAAATAAAATTTAAAAAATTTGTTTTAGTTGAGATAGTCATTATTCAGTGGTCAAATTGTCAAGGGTGGATCCTCCTGTCCCAGCCTCATGGAGTACAGCACAAGGTACAGATGTGCCACCAAACCTGGCAGGAACCACACTTGATTAGGACCTTCAAGGTCTATTATTAATGTGTTCCCCTTACCCTTTCTGGGATCGAACCTAGGCCCTCATGCCCTCTAGGCAAACACTGTCCTGCTGAGCTACCCCATACCCTCCCAGCCACATGTTATTATTGTCTTTAAATTGCCGCCTGATCTGTACCCCTTGTTGGAACAACAGACTTCCCAGACAGAGTGCTGCTGGATCTATCTGTAATGGAGCATGCAGCCTGGCATTACTTTATAAACCTCCGGGAAAATGGCTCCTTACACCTGTGGTTGCAGATGTGACAACTCCCTGTTCCGAACTTAGAAATAGGTGGCACATGTATTTGGATGTGGGTGATAGGAGAACGCAAGATGATTTGTGTTTCTTTTGACTCTGGGGGTTAGGTTGAGGTCTATGCAGAATGGCTGGTATTTTCCCGTCATGTTATGATGTAATTAAGTCTCCGCTCTAGGTTTTAGTCACATAATAATACTTGGATGGAAAATACATTTTATTTATTTATTTTGTGGTGTTGGAGATTGAGCCCTGGACCTTCACACTGAGCTGTATCCATAGCCCATTTTAAAAAATTTGCGTGTGATCTTGATATAGGGTCTCGCTGCATTGGTTGGACTAGGGACTCAAACTTTCAATCCTCCTACCTTAGACTCCCAGAGTGCTGGGAATCCAGCCATAGTGGGCTATACAGTTTACATACTTACTTATTTAATTAATTCATACAAGATCTCACTCTATAGACCAGTTTGGTCCTGAACTCACTGTGGAGCCCAGGCTAGCCTTGGATGAATGCTGGGGTTACAGGCCTGTGCCACCACACCCAGCCTAGACTATACATTTTTAAAAGCATATTGCAACTGAGTATTTGCCTGCTTGCTTTTTAGTAACGGCTCCTGTCCCTCTTGTGTTTCCCCAGGATGACAGTGATGGGATTCCGTGGTCAGAAGAAAGGGTTGTACGTAAAGTCCTTTACTTGTCTCTGAAGGAATTCAAGAATGCCCAGAAGCGGCAGCACGGGGATGGCATTGCTGGGAGCCTGAAAACTGTGAATGGTGAGTAGACTCCGGGTGCCTTACATGTCACCCCTTCGCATGGCTTTGGTCCTGAATTGGATGCGTTCTGTAAGCTTGGGCTTCTGTGCGAGGCACCTTAGAGCAGTTGGTACTCCTAGTGATTACATACTGTGGTTAGCCTATTGTGTTTGTAGATTTGTTATTATGTTTCTGTTTTACTGCAGAATATAGTGAACAAGGTGCCTTAGATGGTTTCTTAGGGTGTGGCTTGGTCGTGAGGACTGTCTTGCAGCTTTTTCACCAGTTGTCTGTCTTTCCACCGAAGTATGTGCACACACGGTACCCTTGGGGGTCTTGCTGAGGTGTGGAGCCACTACTTCTTGTCATCTCAGTATAAGGACGTAGCCCAAGTCTCCTGTCCTCCTGTTCTCTGGCCTAGCAGTACTGGAAGGGTCTGCCCGCTGCTGTGTTGGCAAGGCTGAGCACATTGCTTCAGGACAGCACGTGTGTGTTAGCTTTGGATCCCAGTGCCCCCTTCCTGCACAGAAGGGACCTTGCACAGAAACTTGCTCTGCGTGATTATGGTGTTCCCTACCCCTCGTCCCCATTTTGATGTAGGGGTACTGGGGTATTAAGCCCAGGGTTTCACACAGAGCTACACCCCAGCAGTGTTTTTATTTTTGTTTTGAGACAGATTATCTTGCTAAGCTGCCCAGGCTTGGCTCACACTTGCAGTGCTCTGACGTCAGGTTTCCGGAGTGCTGGGATGGCAGGCCCATGCTACTGGGCCCTTTTTAGCATAACTTGTCTGACTTTGGAGAAATTCATCTCAGAACAATTTGAAGACAAATATATTTGGTTGTATTCTGTTTAGGTGAGGCACTTGTGGTGATAGTCTGTAGCCTCTCGTGCCCATAATCATTTCTTAGAATTATGCTATAATGTGAATGAATTGCCTTCCAGTTTGTCAGGAGCAAGGAGATAAAGAAGATGAGAGAGACTGAGCTCCTTGTCTAAATTCTAGGCTCTGGTCTTGGGGTGTTGTCACAGACGGGGTACTTCTCAGCTTGCCAGGGCGCAGAATGACAGGTTTGCTTTTGACCTCCAGTCCTCCCCCTCCCCCACCAGTTCAATTGTAAAGTGAGTTGTCTGGGAATAGCGATTACAGAAAAGGCTGTGGTTAACTTGCTTCGATAGGAGACCCTGTAGGGTTTCCTAAGACAATTTCAGTGAACCCCACCATTCACCAGAGCTGTCTCTTTTTTGCGTGCGTGTGTGCACATGTGCGCGCATGTGTGTTTGTGTGTGGGGTGTTCTTGCTTTGCAGTCCAGGATGATCCTGAATTTACTGTGTAGCCCAGGCTGGCCTAAAACTCAGGGCAATCCTCCTGCCTCAGCCTTCCTAGTGCTGGGATTACAGGTGTATGCCACCAAGTCCAGCTTATTTATGTGGTGCTGGTGCAGGGGACCCCCCCCCCCCCCCCCCAACTCTTTCCCATTTCTGAGCCACCATACACATTATATAAAGGTCCATTTACAAAGGGAAATCAGGTCTGGAATTTATTGTTACCAACACACAGCTGTGTGTGTGTGTGTGTCCCCTCCTCCACCCACCATATATTTTCCTTATGGGACCATTTTTGTATGTGCTTCTTGCAGATGGGGATCTAGGGGTTCTTTTTACTCTTGAAATACAATAAACTGTAAACATTGTGTCTGTGTAGAGAACATTAGATTTGATCCTTCGTTACTCCTTTTTCAAATTGCACACACCAGTTTTCTTGGTTGAATTTTGGGGATCTTGGGGCAGGTTGACACGGATGCATTGGGACTCCTGCATTAAGAGTAAAGTGATGGCTGCTGCAGTCCTGTGTTTCTCAGTTGAGACAAGGAATGTTCTTCTTTCTGGAGTGCCACTATCTTCGTGTTGTTGGGGATCCCTGACAATAAAAAAGGAACCTGCTCTTAGCTGGGAAACCCCAAGTTTCCAGACAAAACGTTAGCCAGTTGTCTTAATGGTGGAACTTCATAATGATGGAATTTAGTTAAATGAGAAAAATCTAAGTGTAGCCATTTAGGATTTAGTCATTTAGGTGTTTGGGCATCCTAAAGGGTTTGAAAACATTGTGGAAAAAATTCTAAGAAGTTGTGAAAGATCTCTCCATTGGGATTGTAGAGATCAATTCTTATATCATCTTCATAGCATAGCAAAAGGTAGGTTTATTTGCCTTTCATCCCAATGAACATTAATTTGTGTTTTAAACAACAACAACAACAACAACAAAATGCCAGTATGAAGCTTTCATGTTGGTCGTGAAATAGCTGTGAATATGCCATTTTGTGGCCCATTTTGATGCTTCTGTGGGCAACTTCCTTGGTCACCTGTATATCAAATTTCAATAACAGTTCTGAGTAAACACATCTTTGTGGGGAAGCCCAGTAGTGCGGTGGCCCAAGGGATGCATTATTGAACCCTGTGGTGAAGGTTTCACAACTTAAAGCAGTCTTAGTTGCCATGTTGTTTGGGAAGGTAGGTGGGCAATTCAGGAAAGAAGAATTGGCACCATGGGAGCGACTTTTTTTTGAGTCCGGTTATGCTGAAATCTCTGGAGTGTTTGACTGGTTGTGGGATCCAGAAAGAGGCGCCAAAAAATGGGGAGCATCTGAGGCTCTTTAGGCTGGTAGGCTTGGAGGCAGGATAAGGGCTAATGGAAGATGTGTTCTCTGAGGCTGAACTTGGGTTTGGATGGCTGCTCTTCAGTAACTTCTGTCAGGTCACTTATTCCACTGGAAAACCTTGTCCTGAAGGTCAAGTGCAGGAAATAGTTTGGGGGTGGTGAACTACAGTGATGAAGTCATGTGAAGTGTATAGTCTTTATTTAAAATTTTTGGAGTTAGCTCCCAACCTCCCTGAGGTATTTTTTCTAAAGTTGAAATGATTCCATTGGTCCAGTTTTCACCAACACCAGAAATTTATCTGTTGGTAAAACTCTAAGGTTGTAGCTGGGCCTTGAGCCAAAGGCCTGTAGTTTCAGCTTTCTGAGAGCCTAAGGTAAGAAGATTGCAAGTTGGAGCCCAGCTTGGACAATTTAGCTGGCTTAGTGAGATTTTTGACTCAAAAAGAGTAAAAGAAATGGGCTGGGAATGTAGATCAGTGTGAATGTACCTCCCTGTTTCTCCTCTTCTCCAACCCAACCCCCAAATAAATAAAGAAAAAAGTACTGTGTCCTGGGAAGGCGGCTTCCATCTTCTGATACTGGGCAGGTAAAGGCGAGAACATGAACCTAGATGTAGCGTGCTAATGGTGGGCCTCTATCTCTGTGCCTGCCTCCCTGTGGTTTGTAGCGTGGGGACCTAGTTAGGTCATGACGTGCTTCTGAGAGCCCTGATGTTCACACCTTGAAGCTGAGTAAAATTGGCTGTGAATGTTATATGCATTTGTGACTTTGCGAAAGTCACAGGTGTGTAATTCACTGCAGCAGAACTGGAAGTACAGCTCGGGTCGGGCACCTTTTGAGTCCAGCATGTATTGGCAACACAGAATGAGTGAAATGACACTTGAGTCTTGAAACTAGTGTCAAAAGAAAAGTATTTTTTTTCTTACCCCTGTCAATTTTTTTTTTTTTAAACAAAGATATTTCTGGGCTATTGGTTCCACCAGTTTCCTGGGAAAATTCAATTTTTTTTCACCATAATATTTTGCATTAACATTGGCATGGGCCTGACATAATTTTTATCTAATTTAAAAACAAATTGACATCACTTGTGCTAACTTGCCGGCATGCCGGCGTGATGAGCGAGCAGCCCTTTGCCCTCACCGTTTGTGCTGAGGGGTGGGCGCCTGGTGCTTGTTAATAGGGAGGGAACCGCACAGCCGGCCTCTGGGTGGCTGAGCTCAGCCTGCCTGTTTCTGCAGGTCTCCTAGGGTAGTAATAACCCAAGCAGACACCTGATAGAGGGGTACCTCGTTTTTTATGTCATAAAATCCATGTTTGCCATCCATCTTGCTTTTGTGCTTCTGAAGTGACAAGGAATGAAATTTTTTGCCTTATTAGAGTTGGTGGTGTGAGTCTCAAAGCAGCCTTGTATAGGAGTCGAAGCCACCATTACAGCTCCTTGGCCATTGCTGGGCTTAGGGAAGATCTGCTGATCATGAGCTGTCTGCCTACTTCCTGCTGTAGATAATGCCACTTTATACTGGCCGCAATAAAACGACAAAAGCTTTGGAAAGGACTGGCAGAGGCTGAGACCTTGGCTACTCTTAAGGGCCCTTGGCCCACTGGGTCTGAAATTAGGGACATTTAAATAATAGCATGCTACACAAATAATGAGTACACATAATTACACAGTAAGAGAGGGGAGCTATTAGCTGTATTTGAATTTCATTTGCTTCCTATAAACGTCATTTCAGATCAGCAGAACCCTTTTGCCAGTGAAACGTTTTTTTGAGTACATTTTGCTTTAGAATTGTTGCCTGAGCAGTAGTAAGTAATCTACATTGAATCCTTACTATTTGGCAGTGCATGTTCTAGTATTTGAGCTGTTATTTTATTACCTGTACTAACTTCTTATAAATGAGGAAACCATACATTAAGAGTAGATTAGCAGTTTGTCTGTCCAACCAGAAGCTTGCAGAGCCAGGGCACAAACCCAGGCTCTCCGATTAGCACACTCATGTGTGTTTAACCACCACTTATATAAACAGAGGCACAATTTGGTACCTTCCAAAAAGACAGGATTCAAAAAACCCCAAGAATTCGTAGGAGGGCTTTATTTTAAGCAGCCATTTTTCTTTGAACAAGATAAGTGAAATTGTTCATTGGGAGAGCAATTGCAGGAAGGGGGCGGTGACAGCATTTATTAATGGGAACATGTTTCTGGCTTTATTATAGCTTGTAATTGAATTGATAGAGGGAATAAAAAAATTGCATTCCTGACTCATTACCCCCCTGTTTTTAGTCACAGGCACACAGATGGATTCATTCTCCCCCCCCCCCCCTCCCATTTAGAGATTTATATGTTTATTATTGTTGTTGGTCCACAGGTCTAGAAATTACAGGAGGGCTGTGGACTTCCTGGTAGCAGCTACCAATTTAGAGGCAAGGGTCAGTCAGTATTAAAGGCAGATTGAGGTTATCACCTAGGCCCGCCTTTCTATCACTCCCCATCCCCTGCATCATCCTATTTTCTTAAAAAAAAAGAATTTTGAAGTCTTAAGGATTGCTGATATCTGTGAAATGAAACTTGAGATCAATTCCTTAAAATTCATTTACCATAAGATAAAAAGTTAGGGCCAGCTTGGCCTAGTGTTGCAGGCCTGTAACCCCAGCCCTCTGAGAGGCTGAAACAAGAGGATTACAATTTAGAGCCTGACGTGGGTCACTTGGTAGCGTAGTGACACCTTTTCTCAAAATAAAAATGAAAAGCTCAGTGTGAAGGTCCTGGGATGAATCCTTAGTTTAAAAATCCTCAAGCCGGAGCACTTTGTTGGTGGTCAGTGGTAGTTTTGTTTGTTTGCTCATGTTGAAATGAAGGTCCTGGTTATGTGGGTGTGTGGTTCACTGGTTTCCTTCCTTCAGCTAAGTAAATACCTTTCTTTCCTCCAGGTGTAGCAGTGTTCATTTATTAATTAATTTATTTTTTGAGGCAGGGTCTTGCTCTGTAGTCCAGGCTGGTTCTGAACTCAGTGTGTGGCCCTGGCTGGCCTTGGACTCCCGCTTTCAGCCTCCTGAGTGCTGGGATTACAGGCATGCAGCACTACCCCTGTTTTATGTGCTGCTAGGGGATCACACTTGGAGCCTTGAGCGTGCTAGGGTAGACAAGTGCTCTAACAACTGCACTAGTCCTCCTGTCCCGGTGTGGCCTTCTTAAAGATGGTTTCTGCTTTGACAGGGAAGTCTCCTTCCTTGAAGAAAGCAGTTTATCCCCTCGGAGCTCCTGGTGTATGGCTGCTAGCCTGTCATGTGTAACCTCATACAGGTCACCAGACAGCTTTGTGTCCAGCTAGCTCCTTAGCTGAGCTTGCGCTATCGTTCCTGTTTTGGAAATGCTTCCTTCTCCCCCGATGTGTGACACACATTATGTTAGAAGGAAAACCTAACAACGAGGGGCAAAGAGGCACTCTCTTGAAACCAGCTTGTTTGCTTCTTTTAATCTGTTTTGGAAAGAGGAGTTTTAGCGAAAGCGTGTTCTGTTTTATTTTCTTTTTTTTGTGTGTGTGTGTCTATTCATGACCTACATAACATAGATGGGGCATTTCTTAATATAACTTGAATGAAGACAATATTGACATTTTTAGTTTATAGGAAGCATTATGGGTAATAAAATCTGAGGTCAGGTTGCCAATTTTGGAGGGGTCCTAATATCTTCATCTTATCCCATCGAAAATGTCATTAAGTGATGTACTGTTATTGACGTACCAGTCGGAAACCAGAAAAAAAATGCGACCAGTGATGATAATGAGCTATCTTAGTCATGAGGTGACTCCTCATTTTAAAGTTTCATGTTTTAACTTGGGAAAAAGTATGTGTGGCTTAAAATGAGTGGTACACTGTAATACTGTAGGATGATCACTGTAAAACCCAGAGGTCTGCATGTATGTTTGGTCTGATTTGTAGAGGCCAGCAGGATGGCAGCTGTTGGCAAAGGCCTGTTTGTGAGCTCATCTTGCAAAAAGGGCCTTGAAAAGGAATAGGGAATCTCTTCTGAGCAGGGTTGGGAGAACGGGTGGTAGAGGCAGGGCTTAGAGACCAGCAGATACATAGGTATTGGGACAAATGGCTTCGAAAACGGGTTTCTGGGACTGGCAGCATGGGTTTTTTGGGAAGTAAATAGGTCAGACTCATCATTTTTCAGATGAGGAATTTTGAGCCTCGATGAGGAGTTTAACTGGAAGGAATGGATCATGCTGAAGACTGATTGGAACCAGAAATCCAATTTAAATGACAGCCAGGTGCCAAGCGTCCTAGTAGGCCCAGCAGCTGGCAGGTATTTCATGGAGAGTTAGGAGTAGAAGTGCCCGTGGAGGTTAACGTGCTCCTCGGTTCGGTCACTCTGTGACTGAGATTCCCTGGCTCTCTGGTTCCTCAGCCTGCTTATTATGTGACTTTTGTAAGCTCTGCTCTCCCCTCCCCCGCCTTCTGTAGGAGGGGCATGCCACCTGGAAGAGGAGCCTCTGTGTAGAAATATGGGTGGGGTGAGTATGCCATGTCACAGCCTACTGCAGCCTGCAGGTCCCAGTTATAAAATCCCCTGGTGATGGGATGTGTGCAGGAGACGAGAGGAAATCCACTGAGGGCTGGGGTTTTGTCTAAAGTTCGTCCTGTGAAGAGTCTCTGTAGGCATCCTCTCCCTCTGTGCATTAAACCTTCCTCTCCCTCCCTCCTGCATGGTATCCTTCTCAGATTCATCCCTCCTGTCTTCGGCATTTACCCTTCTTTCCCGATCATTCTTAACACACAAAACTTCCTGGTGTGTTTTCCTGTCATAGGAGAATGAACTCTTCTTTGACCTTGGTGTATCACATGCCACTTCATCACTCTCAAACATATGGCATAATACCTTGGAAGGTGGCATGGTCTGTCTCCGTATCGTGTTTATATTCGTATTTATGTCATCCAGCCTTCTCCCCAGTCTTCAAACACTGAAGCTAGGCCAGTTTCCGAAGCCAGTAATCTGATCTCCAAACGCAAATGTCCATCACTTTGAGTTGCCCCCTTGGTGATCTTGGTATGGCTGAATAGCTTTCAGCTCCACACTCACAGTACCTTCCCTTTTCTGTAGGCCTCATGGACTTCAGGTGTCTCAAGGGCGGCTCTGTCTTAATGCCCCTGCTCCATCAAACGGGGTCACTGGTTTATCTCCTACTCCCGACCCAAATGCATTCTGTCTCACAGCAAGGTAGTTTGCTTACTTTCCTTCCCTCCCTTCCTCTCTCCCTTTCTTTTGGCAGGCCCAGGGCATTCTCACTGAGCTACATCCCCAGCCAGTACGTATTTTGGGCTTTGTTTCTGAGACAGAGTCTTGCTGTGTTTTCCAGGCTGGTCTCAAACTTGTGATCCATTGCCTCAGTTTCCCAGAGTGGTGGGATTCCAGACCTTTGCTGCTGGGCTTTGCTTATTTTATTTTTGTTTTAAGACAGGATCTTGCCAAGTTATCCTGCCTTCAGCCTCTGGGCTGGCTAGGATTATAGATGTGTGTGGCTGCGCTGGACTACAAGCCTGTTTATTTTAAATACACAGTTTAAACCTATACTCGTTGAACACTTCCAGGTTGCCAGAACCTGTACATTGGTCTTCATTCTATCTCTGTTTTTGCTGCTGTGCCTCTGTCCTAACCGGGGTGTCTCCTCAGTCTCTTTTAACATGAAAACTAAGTGTCCTTACCCTGTCATTTGATGTGATGCAGCCTTTCCCCCATTTCCACCCTGATGTCTCTTTGGTCTCACCTATTATCTTTTCCTCAGTTGGCCCCGCCTGTTCTTGCCTTCCGTCTGTTCCACATGTACTAAATACATGCCATTCTGCTGACTTCTGTCTGAAAGATCATCACTTCACGTACCTATGCCACTTCAACTTCATCTCTGACCTTCAGGTTCTCGTTCAAGTTCTGTTTCACTGCCAAGGTCTTCCTTGAGCCCTAACTTGTGTTCTTCAGCTCTTTACCTTATAATGCCTTTCTTTAGAACATTTCCCCCATGCTGTCGATTGCTGTTACCCTACAATCGGTGTTATGTTCCCCAAGGGAAAAGGTTCTTTTGTGTGGAATAGTACTCCACCCACAGTGCCTACGTGGTCTCCAGAGCCCTGGTTTTAGAATGAGAGTGCAGACACTGTTCCCACCTCTGCTTTTCTGAGAGGACTCTTTCTTGGTTATGTTGTAGCTTGGCTGCTCTGGGTTCAGGGATTGTCTGTCAACTAGCACTCCAGATTTTTTTTTCATTTTGCTGGTGCTTACATCTGGACCTCTGTCCCTCTCATGAGCACATCTTATTTTCTGTGTTGCTACGGAGAACATAACATGTAATTGTGGTATGTCATCATAAAGAGCCCTGTAATTGGATCACCTTTGTGTCCTTCCATACAGAATATCTGTTAAGGTACAAGTTAGGTTAGTTTGCTCAGTAGTTCCAATTATACTGATCTTTAAAGAAACAGATCGAAAGACATGTTTGTTAGTGTTTCTTTTTCTTTCACTTGATGTTGAACCCACAGCGTACCCATGAATACTAGGTACACTAACATTTATTCATCCCTTCACTCATTCATTTTTTTTTTTTTTGTACCGGGGATTGAATTCAGGGCCTGCACACTGAGCTACATCCTCAGTCTATTGTATGTTTTTCATTTGAGACAGGGTCTCACCAAATCACCCTAGCCTAGGTTTGAACTTAGGATCCTTCCAAAGCCCTAGAATTACAGGTATGTGCCACCACACCTGGCTATATTTTGTTTACTTGTTTTGATACAGGGTCTCACTCTGTATTGCGGGCTATGAACTCACTGTGTAGCCCAGGCTGGCCTTGAACTCAAGGCAATCCTCTTGTCTCAACTTCCCAAGTGTCGGGCTTACAGGCGTGTGGCACCATACCCAGTTTCTATGGTGCTGGGGAATCGAACTCTGGGCCTTGCACTTGCTAGGCAAGCAGTGTAACCTGCAGCCTCAATTTGATCTTTTTTTCTTTTTTGAGATGGGGCCCTTGTCACATTGCCTATGCTGGGCTTGAACTTTGTGATCCTTCTGCCTCCCAGCATGCTGGAATTACAGGCCTATGCCACCTGCCTTGCAAGTGACCTCTTTTCATTGTCATACCACAGTTATTACTTTATTGTCAGTTTTCTGGGTTTAGTGGTCCCAAGTATGAAGTATGTCACCTGAGGACAGCTAGGTGGGAGGTGGTCAGAATCAGGATTTAAACCTAGGAGTCTTGACTTCCTATCTTGTTCTGTGCAAGTGGAGAAAAATCTTACATGTGTTAACATCATATGTCTTGAGTTTACAGTTTAAATTTTGACAGACACACACTAGTGTGGCCAGCATGACAGTAGAGTCACTCTAGAACATTGCCTTCTGGCCCTTCCAGTTCAGTTGTCTTTGTTAAAGTGTGCTTATTTGAGTTTTGCCGATAACACTGCCTTTATGGGAGTTTTGTTGATTACATATAGGTTTGTTAGGTTTGCTGAGAATGTATCCGGGGGGCTTGAAAGGGTCGTTGTTTAGGGGTATGTGTACCTCAAACCAGAGAGCCACTTGTGTCCCCTGTGTAGCATCTGAAGCTGCCATTGTAGACATTTAATGGTGTTTAAATGAGATCTCTGCCATTGTATAGATGGTGGCATTCTCAGAGCCAGACTGTTTTATTTGTGTGTGTTACTGAGGATTGATGCCAAGGCTTTGTAAGGTACAGCCCATAGCCTCTTTGGCCCCAGCCTCTTTCTTAAACTGGTTGCACCTGTAGTTCAGAAGTGTTGCTTGGGCCCACCCCAGCCAGTTTGGAGCAGTTTTCCTTCTAAGTCCTCTGTGCTGTCACCTTTTCTCACAGCACATTGGCCAGCAGGGTTGTTAGTCTGTGTCTATTAGGAGTGCTTAGCCTGGGTATATTAATCATAATGAATTCTTGAGGGACCCTCATAGATCATGTCCATTGTGTGGTGTGTTTTAGGTAGACTGAGGTAGAGACATGGTAGTGGTGTGATGGGGCTGCTAATCATTTACTTGTGGCTGTGTTGAAAGTCTATGTATTAGTCAGCTTGGGCCTCCATAACAAAACATCAGAGAGTGTGGGTGGCTTGCACAACAGCAGTTTATTACACAACACAGTTCTGGAGTCTTTAAATGGAAGCCTGCTGGCTGGGCTCCTGTTGCAAAGCTGTCCTGGGCTATGTCTTCACATAGTGGGAGGAAATTGCTGGTTCCTGTCCTTAACCTCCCAGCACGTTAGGACCCACGCAGTCCTTATGGCTCCATCAGTCCCTCATCATGTCTCTGTGCAGGACCTTCTTCCAAATGCAGTCATGTCTGAGGTTATAGTTTCAAAATTTTGATTTGGGGGAAACCCTTATACCTCGGTCCATCACAGATGAGGGAGGGCGTGGAGATTGTGAGTTTCATTTCAGTTGTAGATTGATTTCCCTAGTAAAAGACATTTTGCTTACTTTTATACTTAATAAGTGATTTTAGTTTTTGGGTTAAGTCAGGAAACTAAGAGCTGTTGAGGAGAACCTTTAAGGAGTCCTTGTTCCTGTCAGGTGGATGGAAATACAGTTGGACAGTGCCTTATTATTTTTTCATTGCTGTGACTTGATACCTGACATTCATGAATTTAGGAGAGGAAAGATTTATTTTCGCTCACAGTTTCAGGAGGTCACAGTCCACTCAGGGATGGCTAGCAGCAATGGAAGTACGTGGCTGAGGCAGAGGCAGAGGTGGAGGCAGCTCCTCATGACATCACAAACAGGAAGCCAAATCCCATCAAATCCGGCCTCTCCCCAGAGGAAAAAGCCGTAACAATCTTTCTTCTTCCATACAGTTGAGTTCCCAGTTGGGCCTGCCACATCTGGGTGAGTGTTCTTTCCTCCTTTACTGGCCCACAAATGTCTCACACCCTAATCCAGGCTGGTTCCTAACTGCTTAATCCAGGCTGGTTCCTAATTGCCTAATCTAGATGTGGTTCCTAATTGCCCCCTTGACATTAAGGGTCACCAACATATGTACTGATTGCTCGCTTGCTTGCTAGCTTGCTTGCTTGCTTTCTTTCTTTCTTTCTTTCTTTCTTTCTTTCTTTCTTTCTTTCTTTCTCTCTCTCTCTCTCTCTCTCTCTCCCTCCCTCCTTCCTTCCTTCCTTCCTTCCTTCCTTCCTTCCTTCCTTCCTTCCTTCCTTCCTGCTTTCTTGTGTGATACTGGAAAAAAGCATATGGCTTTGACACTGAGCTACATCCCTAGTCCATTTTTATTTTTGACTTTGAGACAGGGTCTTGTTAAGTTGTCCAGGCTGGGCTTGAGCATGGGATCTTCCTGCCTCTGCCTCCCTGATTGCTGAGATTAGAAGCCTGGTTTGCTTTTTGCCTGCTTTTGTGTGACATGGCTGGGTTGTCTCAAGTCCCCTTAGTAGGGAGATAAACTAATTTCCATGCAAAGTGAGCTGGCATAGAGGGCAGGCTGGACACATAGTCCTCAGGGATGGGGGGGCGGGGGATGGCAGCGACAGCATGGTGTATTGTAAAGAGCCCCAGGTTTGACAGGGGTTGCCAAGTGACATGTTGTTGGGGGTTTCTGGAGTCGGAGATCCAGGAACAATGGTGAAGGAGGATTTGAGGTTGAGGAAATCCATTTGTTAGACAGCAACTCACCTGAATATCATGAAGTAAGTGTCTAGGGCAAGGCCGTGCTTTCCATCCGTTTCCATTCGCAAGGGCAAAGCCCTCTGGGATCGCCAGAAAAGCCTGCCTTCAGCCAGGAGGTGACTTGCTTATGAATAGGATTTGCTTATCTCTGTTCATTCTTGTAAAATGGTAATGCCGTCCACCAGAGAAAGGCCTCATGTGTTTTTTAAGTCTGACCCATTTCATGCTTTGAACTCTGTGATGTGTGTATTGATGGAGCTTTAATTACTATGAGACTTACCACAATGGACTCGTGCAGTTTTGCTGTGCTGGTGAATTTCTGAGATCCCATTTCCCCCCAATTCAGAGGGCCTTTGACTTAGCTTTTGGAAATACACCTTATTACTTGAGCCGCTTTAAATGTTTAGAGTCCTATATGATATATCTTTAAAACCAGCAGAATGATTCCTAAATATGCTTCTGGGAAATTATCATACAATCCATAAATCTCTTAATTTACAATTTATTTCTTAATCTCACCTGCTGCCAAATTCTGACCTCGGTCCTGCTTCTCTTGTAGTCTTTTCAGATGTGTTTGTGGAAGCCTAGATGTCGCGTCTTCATAATTTTTTTCTTGAAGATTAAATAACCGCACAGTTGTCTTGTTAGAAGAGATGGTGGGCATGAGGGAAAAGCCCAGTTGTTCCCTCTCCTTAGTTCCCTCGTGGGACTGAGGCAGCCAAGCTGACGCTGGCTTGTTCCAGGACATCCAAGGCGCTTTAAGGGAAGAGCAGGCCCTACGTCTTGGGACTGGTCCTTTTTCATTACGACTTTTCTGGCCTGGTTCTAGTGTGCCTGTGTCATTCACACTTGGAATCTGGTCACTGACTTGACTCTTTGAAGGGAGCTGAAGGGCTCTATGTTCAACCTTTTGCTTGTGTTGTTACTGACGTGCTCTTTTCCTTCCTCTGTGAATGGGGTGTTCTTCAAGGTCCCTATTCCTATGGATGCTTGTATCTTGCCCTTCTTTTTTGGTGGTACTAAGGATTCAGCCCACAGCCTTCATACTCGGAAGTTATATCCCTAGTCCCTTCGTGTTTCTTTATTTTGAGGCAGTCTCTTACTATGTTGCCTAGGCTGGGGTTGAGTTTGGGATCCTCCTGCCTTAGCCTCGCCTCCCAGAGTTTTGGGGCCATAGACATCCTCACACCAGGCCTGGTTGTATCATGCCCTGGGTTCCATCCTCAGCACAGCACACAAAACCAATTAGGAGGGGGTGAATCCTGCTGTGCACACGAGTGGAGGGATGCCACGTCAATGAAAATAAACTTGTACCTGTGTGCTGGGTCCTGGAAGCCAGGTAGGTGGGATCCGGGTGCTTGGGTTGGTCTTCTGTTTTCACCCCGTACTCACCTTCAGGCCCATTTAGCTTGTGGTGTTATTTGGAAAGGGCCCTTCCAGCTTGCTTAGTTGGAAAACATTCCAGAGTTTTAAAGGGTGAGCTGGAAGCCTCTCAGCTGGCACTTTCTGAATCCCTCTGAGAAAAACATTGGCACACTCTCCACTCCCTGCCTGAACCCTGCGTGTAAATGGAGAAGCCAGCAGTTACAAAGTTATTGTGCAGGGTAAGGCCGAGCCCCGTGAGGGGCCGTGTCGGCATATGTGCTGAGGCCACAGGCTGTTTCATAGTAATGTGATAGGATCGTCCTGACCCCACGTATTCCAGAGAGCCCTTTGGTGCGCTCTCTCTCCTGCTGCTGGAAAGTAGATGAACTGAGTGCCATTTATGATAGATGCCCCCCTCCCCGCCTTTTTTTTTCTTCCTTAGAAGTCTTCTCTGAAGGATAACCATGGATAGGTTCTGTTTCTCTTGACAGTTTCAATAAGGCAGATGCTTGCTGGAGTGCTTATCTCCTGCCTTCTTGTGAGTTGGCCTTTTTATTTTGGGTGGCATCCTTGGTTTCCGGGGACAAAGGTGCTGTGGTCAGAGTGGGAAGTGGGGGTCGTGCAGTTGACTGATTGCCCCATTTGTTGCGGTCTATGGCATGCACTTAAGTTGTTACTAGGAAGCCCGACCCCATATGGACTCATCTCAGGGCCTGCCAGTTTTCCAGCATGGCAGACCATTCAGCCGCCTTCTCCAGACCCAGAGGCGGCTGTGGAGAAGGCGAAGAAAAGGTAAGGAGACTAGAGCAACATCCTTCCCTACTCACTCCCCCATCTTCTACGCCTCAGGGCTGTGCTCTCAGGCTAAGCTGACTGACCCTGTCTAACCCTGTCCACACTGCGAAGCCCACACTGGGGCTGCTGCCTTTGCAGGGTCTCCTGCATGGAAGAACTCCAAGGGGATAGGTGAAGATTGCCATCAAGTGGCTGCTCTTGGTAGTGGACGGGAGTGGGCTGCCAGGCAGGCCCTGTTCTCTCTGAACACGCCCCTCTAGGGACACATGGGCTTGGGAATACTCCCAGTTAGAGAGCTGCCGGGCCTTATTTGGGGTGGGTGGGGCCTGGTAAGTGTCTCTGTGAGTCCTCCCCGGGTTCTTCACTGTGGACGGGCTCCACAGAAGGAAATGGCTGAGCTGAGGACCTTGGGCTATGTGTACAGCCCGGCTTATGATCCCGTGAAGATACCCACTGCACTGCCAGCCCAGCACCCTAGGCCACCAGCGTCCAGCTGTACAAGTGAAAATGGTGAGAGTGCTCCATTGCCACCCCTAAAAGAATGGTCCCTTGGTCACAGCCAAGGTTAAAAGAATTAACAAAGCTGTCACTACCATTTTTTTCTATTTTTATGAATTATCTGTCTCTTTACTTGGGCATTGGCTTTTGAACCAGAGCCTGTACACTGAGCTACAACACCAGCCCTTGTTTAAAATTTTTTTGTTTTGAGACAGTCTTGCTAAGTTGCCCAGGCTAGGCGTGAACTTGCAATCCTTCTACCGCAGCTTCCCTGTGGGCTAGGTTTACAAGCACGTGCTGCCACACTCTGTGAGGCTAGGTGGATATTCTTAAAATGATTAGGATGATTTATTTGAGGTTTTTGGTAAACATTGAAAACAGATGTGATTGAGGCGTTAGGTGTACATTACCCCATCACTTGCCATAAAATAAAAGCGATAGTTGGCCCTGAGGCAAAATACTTTTAAGAATTGAAGTTGCTTGGCATGATTTCCTGATTTTCTGAGTGTCAGTGCCTTCTAATCTGATTTCATTTTGGGATTTACAGATGTAGCTCAGGTTGAGGTGCTTTTGTTTCTCAGGCAGGCACTCCTCCACTGTGTAGGTTATAGCTGCTTTGTAGGAGCAGTGATAGGTGGGTTGACACAGTTGGGGTCCCCCTGCCAGTGCACACAGTAATCCCAAAGTCTCTGAACAGCTCCCCACTGACACCGGAGGATGTGAAAGTGGGGGAGCTGTGCCTGGTGCTTTGGAGGGGAGAGGTCGGAGGCAAGTAGGGGTGGGAAGTGACTATGGAAAGTAATAAACCTGAATAAAACTCTAAATTAGGGTTAGTGAGAGAAAATTCTTAGGGCCCGCTTTCAACAACTTATTATTATTATTATTATTGTTATTATTATTATTATTATTATTGTTGTTGCACTGGGGATTGAATCCAGGCTCTTTGCACTGAGCTACATTCCCTGCTTATTTTTTCATTTTTATTTAGAGACATTCTCACTAAGTTGCTCAGACTGGACTCAAGCTTGTTATCCTTCTGCCTCAGCTGCTCAGAGTGCTGGGATTATAAGCCTGGCTTTAACATCTTTTTATTTTATTTTTCCTTTTGAAACAAGGTCTCACTCTGTAATCCAGGCTGGTCCTAATCTCACCGTGTAGCCCAGGATGGCCTTGATGCCCTGTTCATTGCAGTCTGTGACTTATACTTCAGTTGTTACTAAGAATCCCCTTGTGAACTCAATCCTCCTGCCTCAGCCTCCCAAGTGCTGCGGTAATGGGTGTGTGCCATCATCCTAGTTTATGTGGTGCTGGGGATTTGAACTCTGGGCTTCCCCTGTGTTTGTTAGGCAAATACTTTAACCACTGAGCTACGCCTCTTAGCCCTTTAGCAGCTATTTTAAAGTGAAAGAGGCTGTGTTGTACAGCCGTCACACTGCAGTTTGTTAAGTCATATTTAACCAGAATTTCTGGATTCTTGCCATTTCAGGCAATATTGAAGGCACCAGAATTTTGATACACTGGAATGAACACTGACATTAGATCTTAATTCTCACTCTTCTTGTTACTAAGTAGAGGTTCAAGCTCCCTTATCATACTGCTTGAGGTCAGAAGTGTTTTCAGATTTCTAATTCTTCTGAAATTTGTAATATTTGCATGGGCTTTTCAGGTTGAACATCATTTATTAGGAACATTTGAAATCTAAGAGTGCTTCAGAATTGGAAACGTTTTGAGCTTAACGCTGCTCAAAGGACTTTGGATTTTGGAGCAGTGTAAAGTTCAGGTTTTCAGGTTAGGGTTGTATAAGCATCTCAGAGCAGCTCACCCCTTCTCAGGCTCACTGTGGCCCTTTAGCCTGTTTGGTATTGTTTTAGAGAAATGATTTCCTGATGTGTGTGGTGTGTAGTCTTTGCCTCTCCTTAGCTAGTTCCATTGTGCTCTTGGGTCAGGAAACATTGGGGTGTTTTGGGGGGTCTGTGGAAGAATGCGTGGGAGGCCATCCTGGAGCAGATGCCCCCTCCTTGGCCACATTCCTTCCCACAGGAAGCCAGGCATTGAGCTCAGCATGTTTTGCAACACCGCTAAGCCTGTAACTTGCAGGTAGCAAAACGCTTGTCCCCAGTCAGCCTGTATTCAGGTGGCAGTGGCTGACCTCTGAGACCCTCTTTTACCCTCAAGACCTCTTGGGAGGGTTTCTGAAACCATGTCCAATAAAAATCACCCTTTAGTTAATTGACTTGCAGATAGGAAGGCTGAGTATGCATGGGGGTGTACTCTTAGATTGAGCCCAGGTTCTTCACACTGAGCTATATCCCCAGCCTACTTTTTAGTTTTGATTTGAGACAGGGTCTTACCAAATCACTGAGTTGGCCAGGCTGGGCTCAAACTTGTGATGCTCTCTGCCTTAGTCCCCTGGAGTGCTGGGATTACTGGCCTGCTCTGCCGGCCTCAGCAGGAAGGTGTTTTTAAATGCAATTTTTGTGTATACTGAATCAGCTGATGGCTCCCTGGTGGATCTAGTCTGTTTCTCTTCTCCTCTCATCACCAGTTGACTGTCACCACCTTGAGCCATCTGCTCTTGAATTGAAGGGGGCTTGCAGGGTGCATTCTGTTTGCCCCTCGTTTCTTTTCACTCTGGCCCCTGAAAGGGGGTCACCTTCTGTCCAGCTTGCAACTTGCACTGTTTGGGGGTGGGGTGGGAAGCAGCGAGACTGCTGCTGCCCATGGATAAGGCCCCGGGATCTTGGCATTATCCACGTTGTGCTGCATCCTTGCACAGTGGCACTGTCTGCAGATGTCCTGTATACGTGGTGTTCGTTACGGTAGTTTCTTGCTCTGAGTGCTCCTGGAGGCTTTAAGTGTGGGTGACTGGTGTGAGAATGGCTGCATTTTGTATTTTACTTAGAATTAAAAAGCTCCACGTGGACCGAGGTTGCCTGTTAGTACACTGCATCTCTGGAGACAGAATGGGCACGAAGTGGTGTTGACATGAGGGAAGAAATTCTTCTTAATTCTTTTTTGCTGCTGCTGTTCTTACAGAAGGCCTTTCTCGGTGGCCATGTTGGTCATTTCAGAAACACATTTTTAAAAACAATAACCTCATGATATGTAGATGATTCTGAAAAGTGAAAAAATGTCATATAAGTTGAGTGTGATGTGCATATGCATATGTATTTCCAGCTGCTTGGTAGACTGAGGCAGGAAGGTCCCACTTTGAGGCCAGCCTGAAGAATAGCAAGACACTGTTTCGAAACAAAAGGGCTTGAGGATATAGCTCAGCTGTGGAGCAGTTGCTTAGCATGAGTGCATCCTAGATTTGAGTCTCCAGTACATGTGCTTCTTACCCATGCCCTGTCAAAACCCCTTTCAATATTGCGGGCACGTTGTGAATACTTTTCCCATCACTGTGGTGAATTCACTTGTGATTGGCTACTGCTCCTGTGCTTGTGGCACACCCAGCTTCCTTGTGATATTATGCAAATAAACTTTTCCTTGTACTTCATTATCAAATGAATTCATTTTAAAGAAAAATTCAAGATTTCTGGAAATTGTAAAGATGACTCCCTGCAAGGATACTGTAGGCGATGTTTCACATTTAGCATGAGGCATTTGGGTTCCCCTGAAGCTTCTCCATGACATGGGAAGCGTTTAAGGAAAATGCCAGAAAGAACATGCGCTGAATTATTAACAGCAGCTACTGGCGTATTGGGACTTCAGTACTTTCACTCTCTAATGAAAGAAAGAGGATTATAAGTCATTTTGACTTTCATCTAACAATTAATCAATATTTCATAAATAAGTTTAGGGACTAGAGGAATGGCTCAGCGGTTAAAGTGCTTGCCTTGTAAGTGCTTAGGCAAGCGCTAAGGACCCGAGTTCATTCCCCAGTGCCACAAAAGCCAGGTGTGGTGGTGCATGTTTGTAATCCCAGCACTCAGGATGCTGAGACAGGAGGATTGCTGTGAGTCCAAGGCTGGCTTGGGATCTGTCATGAGCTCAGGGCCAGCTTCGGCTATAGAGTGAGACCCTGTCTCAAGAAAACAGAAACAGAAATAAGTTTAAGTTAGAGGATCCAAAAGGTACACAATTTTGAGGAATTCACACAGTAGCTTTAGTTGCAGGAAAAATTGACAACGAAAGAAACAATTGTTAATCTGTGAAATTAGTAGAGGGTTAAATGTCTTGAAAGCATATTACAATTTCAAGAATATATATATATATATATATATATATATATATATATATATATATTGCATTGGAATTGAACCCAAGGCCTTTGCATTGAGCCGTATCCTCAGCTCGCTCTGTCTGGCATGACCAGTTGGTCTTTCTGGCACTGGGAATCAAGCCCTCTGATTGGCAACCCATATGTTAGTTTGACTTGGAGACCTGATTTTGCTAAGTCACTGTGTGAGTCATTACATTGCCCAAACTTGGCTTAAACTTGGAATCCTCTTACACTTCAGCCTTCTGGAGTGCTAGGATGGCAGGCCCGGGCCTCCCCGATGGCCTTTTATGCTTCTTATGACTGCATCCCATCAACATACCGAGTTCCCCATGCTGGACTTGAACTTGACGGCCTCCTGCCTCAGCGTCCCAGAGCACTGGGGTTACAGGTTTGCACTGCTATGTTCAGCTTGGTCTTTTACTTGTTCAGAATTCTTAATTTTGATCAGGGAATATAAAAAAAAAGGTCATAGCTCATTGTACATTCCAGAAACTATACTTGGCGTAATAAATTTAAGAACAGTAGAGGTAAGGAGTTCTTTCCAGTCATCTCTCTCAGGGGGAACATGTGCCTTCCAGGTAAAAGACTCCAGCTTATAAAGACCCTTCAAATGACATTGATAGCAGCTCAGCCTTCTAGCTGTTATTATTGCATATTAGTTATTTTGCATATAGTGCTAAATTTTGAGGGTTATTAAGATGAGTAAGGCTGCCATAAACCTTACTTCCTTAACTTTTCTTGTTTTGTTGAAATAGTACCTGCGGGTAGTATGCGTCACTGAAATCTGACCAGAGAAGGAGGAGCAGGAATTTGTACCCATGGAGGCAAGAATAGTCCATGAGAGGTGCAGTATGTGCTAAGGCCCTGAAAGTTGAGGAGATGGTTAAGAGAATGTATGATTTTCCATGCATGCAATACCCAGGCTACCCCATCCTGTGTCTCCATCCTGTCTTCTGCAGGTTTCAGCAGTAAAGTTTCAGTGTTCAGTCCGTTGCATGGCACAGGAGAAGATAGAGTCTAGCCATCTTCCCGTCCTTCTTTTCTTCTGTGATTGATTCCTTAGTATTAATTTCGAGAAGCAAAGCCACTGACTTATAGACTTGGTGGCATCCTTTGTCAAGTGGCTCTTTGAGAATACTTTTATCAGTTTTGAATCACGCTAGCAATGTATGAAAACAGCACTTTGGTTAGAAGCTGAAATTCGGGGTGATTAACTTTCTGCTCTTCAGTAGAGACCTCATTGACTCCTTTTTTTAATCACTTAACAAAGTTTTTCTTTTTCTTTTGGCTCATTATTTTTTAAGTAGTTGAAGTCAAGCCTGTGTGGTTCTGGCTGAATTTTGTTTTATGCTGTTGGAGTGCATTGTTATAAAAAGATTCTCCGAAATGATCATCTTTCATTTGGTATAATTTCTTTGTTCACCTTTTAAAATCTGCTAACAAAACTCTGTCAAATGTTTCATGTAGTAATAAAATAATGTTCTGAAGCCTGGAGTGGTGGAACATACCTGTAAGCTCAGCTGCTTAGGAGGCTGAGACAGGAGGATCACAAGTTTGCGGTCAGCCTTGGCAACTTGTAGAGGCCCTGCTGAAAATGAAGGAAAAAAAAGCTGCAGATGTAGCTTAGTGGTAGAGTACTTGCCTAGTACGTAAATCTCTGGGTTCGTTTCTAGTACTGGAATAGGGGATCTGTACTGAATAAAAATTGTCTCTGAATAAATTGTTACTGTGGAGGATAATGAATAGATGCATATAAAAGCTAGTCCTTCTGATGTAGTTACACAGTTAACCATAATCCCTTTTCCTGGCTTAGTCAATGTCTCCAACAACCAGAGTTGTTCCTATTTCTGTATAATAGATGAGGAAACAGAGGCAGTAACTGTGATTCTCTTTTAGACACTCAGTTAGTGAAATCAGGATTAAAAAGAGGTCACCTTCTCTGCTCTGACCCACAAAGGCCCTTAGTCTAAGGTCTTTAACCAGATAATCCAGGCTCTTAATTTTTAAAAACTCACTCAAAATATTTACTTAAGGCTTTTAAATTCGAGTGTTCTGGTTTCATTGTAGCATAGTTTTGTTGGCATTCATAGCCAAGTTAGCTTAACTAATTTGACACCCAACCTGTATCATCGCACCAAATTCTTGTAATTATTGGTATTATTTTATAATTGTATGGTGTGGCCCTGAAGCCGCGTTGGCTATCAGGCCAGCCACATGCTTTACACAGTTCAGCACCGTTGGTGTTTCAGAAATTATCAAGCCCTCTTGGAAAGACTCCAGGCCAGACTGTGTGCACGCCTAATTTGTGCTTGGTATAGTGCCAGTGTATTGACATCCATTTTTAAGTAGAATTCCAGCAAGTAATACTTATTGTCATGGAGTGCCCATATTTTAATAATGTTTCTGAAAGTCCAATATTAGACCACTGGATCACTTTCCTCCATTGGCTTTTATCGCGATCTAGTTGTATGATCAATACTGTGCAGTTTGTCTTCAAAACCTGTATAGCATATATTTCTCTCTCAAGGGCTGTTACCAGATCCCCAGAAGACCCCAAATGTGTGGATACTCAAGTTCTCTGTTGTAACATGGCATAGCTGGTTGGTCCCAGTTGCTTATGCCTGTACTTTCAGGTACTAGAGGGATTGAGGCAGGACAGCTGTTTGTTTGAAGTGTCCCAGGAAATGTCTTCTCTCAAAGGTTGGTCTAACTTGGTGGAGCATCCTGTGAGGCTTATCATCTCTGTGTTAGTTATATCTCCCGATACAACTAAGTGCCATGTTATTCCCTGTTGTTTAGGAAATACCAAGAAAAAAAAAATGTGCAGGGTTAACTATAGATTTAAATTTTTGTCCTCAGAATATTTTTAACCTGATATTGGTTGAACCCAGATGTGGAATCCATGGGTATGGGGGACTGACTGCCCATGGCTAATTCATTGTGATTCTGAAAATCCTATCTTTCCTACACAAAAACTTTCGGCTTCACAAATTCACATGTCAACCCTCACTGCTTCCCCTCTCCTTCATAATCGTGGTTTGGGCAGGAATTGCTTGTTAATTTCACAGAACACTGTTGTTAAGTTGCCTTGGAATCTGTAGTTACTTGAACAGATTGTAAGAATCTAGGACTTTCGGTTGCAGGTAGTGGTTTATAAGAAGTATTCTCTGATGTGACATACCTCTAAGACTGCCTTTCCCTTTGCAGGGGATGGGGTGGAGTGAAGGTGGGGACAAGGGCTTTCCAGCTCTCAAAATAGGCTGGCTTTTCTGATTGGATACACGAATTAAAGGTCTTCACACTTCTGAGGCAGCAGGCTCTTTAATCAACAGAGATCCTATTTTTGATACCTACATTTGAGTAAGAAATGTGATTTGCTCTTGGTTTTACGAAAATCCTAGGTTGGAGTAGGACCCAGGGGTGCCTGCAGGCCTATAACCCTATCACTCTTGAGAGACTAAGGCCAGAGGATTGCAACTTTGACCCCATCCTGGCTGGGCAAATTTAGCAAGATTGTCTAAAAATAAATGAAAAAAAAGGGTGGGGGTGGGGTGGGGATGTAACTCAGTGTGAACGTCCTGGACTCGATTGCCGGTACTACCTAAGAAAGCACTTACAGTGATAATAGTTGGAAATTGGCTCCAGTTATATATTTAAAAAATTCTAAGTGCATCTTGTAGGCTTTCTGCACAGATGTCTACTTGATCTTGAAAGAGGCAACAACACGTCCTCAGATGTCCTCTGGTTTAGGTGGTAAGTAGGTGGAAGGTGTCCATGTACCTGGCTGGCTGCACAGACTTTTGTTGGGCATGCTTCACAGTTGACCTCTTCCAAAGTAATGTTTTGGGTTCAGTGCCCTGTTCTGTGGTGTCTTGAATAATAAAAGGTCTTTATGTTGTATGTGTTCACAGATTACAGTGACATTATAGGTGCACAGACGGTAACTGTGACCCCTGCTTTAAAACCATTTTGCCATTGTTTCTGTATGTTGGAACATGTGCACGTCAGAGGAAGGATTTCTACTAATTCCACTCTGAGACATGCTTCTGGGAGAGACGAATGTTTGCTTTTCAGAGAGACTGACTGAGGAGTCGTAGCATGGAGTGTATGTTACAGGAACCCACCAGGCAGTTTAGATGTCTTTAAACCAGAGAATCAAAATAAATTGTGGGAAAGGGAACTCCATCAGTTGTAGAGTATCATGAATCGTCTGTTGTGTAATAACAAATACAAATGATCTATGAACAAAATTATGGCTGGATCTTAATACGGGTGTTGGCCAGGAATAACCCAAGTCCCATTGAGGTCAATATTTTGTAAAGTTTACGATCAAGTAAAGTGCAGTGAAATGACATGGTATTTAGTGTACATATTGGGCTGTAACTTTAAAAATTAATGAAATGGCGTTTAAGGGAGCACATAGTGCTTTTAGGTAGCATTTTAGTAATTGAGTTTGTGTTCGAGTGGCAGCTAGTCTTTCCCTTATTAAACAAGTGAGGCGGAAGACTAAAGTTGACAGTTTTTGAGGGAGTCTTTAATAAGATTTAGGACATCCTCTTACACTTTGAACATTGAAACTTCGATATTGATGCTAATTACCTTACGTAAATTGGGATAAAGAAAATTTTCTGCCTAATTTTTGAACCCCCTCTTTTAGGTCTGTCAATAAAGAGGGCAGATTGTCTCGCAATTCCCGAAGTGAATGTAGTTCCTACTTTCTTCTTCTTTTTTTTCCTTTTATGGTACCGGGGATTGAATCTGGGCTTTTTTTTCCTCCACTGTGTTACATCTCCAGCCCTTTTTATACATTTTTTGAGGTAGGGTCTCACTAAGTTGACCAGGCTGAGCTTGAATTTGTGATCCTCCTGTTTTGCTTCCCAGAATGCTGGGATTACCAGCAACCTTTCACTTGTGTTCTTTGTCTTTGAGAGGATGTCATTAGTCTAATATGGTACTATTGGCATGCTTCCCCTTTAATAAAGGGACCAGCAGTTTGTCTCTAAATAGCCAAAAACTGTTGGCATTCCTGAAGGTGTGTGTATGCGAGTCTTCTTTCTGCCCTACTAGCTACACAAGACAAACAGGTCTTTCTGATTTAATCTAACCCCCCCCCCCCCCCCCCCCACACACACACACACACACGGGGAGTTGTACCCACAGCCTTTGCACCGAGCCACGTATCCATCCATTTCTATTTGGGGATAAGATCTTGCTAAATCATCCCAACTGGGCACAAGCTTGCACACATCCTGCCTCAGCCTCCCAGAGTACTGAGATTACAGGCCTGTGCAACCACATCTGGCTTGATCTTCTAAAATTTAAACAGTTGCTTTTTTAGCTGTGAAGTAGTGGTAATAGAAAAGTATTACTGTAATGCCTGGGTATACTCAGCAGTTGCATGTAGGAGCTGGGAGTGTTCAGGACCCCCAGCGTCCCGGTAGGATCTCAGACATCTATGTGTGTCACAGGTTTCTACGTTCTTAACTGGCATTTTCTCAGAGGTTGTATCAAGATAGCTGCTGGCAGCTTTCTTTCCTGTTCTCTGCTTTGGGTGCTTCTCATTATTGAAAGACCTGTCCCAGTCAAGGGAGAAGAAAAGAGGCCAAGTAATCGCCTCCTAAATGTCCTTTAGGTGACTGTGTGTGACTTTGCTGCAGCAGGACACTTGCCAGGCATTTGCTCAGTATTCTAGAAGCATTCTGTACTAGGAACAGCAGTCATACAGGGTGTGCTCTGTGGCCCCGCTGGGTTCAGCTGGAGAGATCCTTGCTTCCGTTTTGTTCTGTAGGGATTCGTCTGTGGTTATATTCTCAGGCTAGTACATTCTAGAGACCTGTCTATAAATGCCATTGGACTCTTGAATACCTTGTCCCTCGAGATAGCAGGAATTAGCTCTGTGGTCTTTGCTAAGAACCAAACTGAGCTGGGGATGTTAGTGCAGGCCTGTAATCTTAGCTCTCTGGGAGGCTGAGGCAGGGGGATCACAAGTTTCATCTACCCCAACCCAGGCAACTTGCAAGAGACCTCGTCTTCAAAAAAGGGAGAGGGCTCAGGATAAAGCTCAGTACGAAGTCCCTGGGCGCAATCCCTGGTATTACAGAAACAAAACTGACCCACACCACAGCTTCCTCATCTGTAATTAAGAGATGGTACCATAGTATCTCTAGTGTCCTGGGTGTAATTCTGACCTTAAAGTGGTGGATTCCAAGTAGACATTAAAGAAGAGCATCCTGTTACGTCTTGGGGCTGTTTTTGTTTAAAGATACCCCCAACACGAGTCAAACAAAGTAAGAACACCTGGTGCGATGATGTAGGAAACAGGAGCTTGACACCGCAGAAAGCACAGGTACTCACTGTCCTTTGCACGTCTAGCCAGGTGACTTTGCTGCTTAGTAAAATTGGCACCTGCCTCAGGGTTTGCAGGATTGAACTGAGTTACGGTGTTCGGAGTATGGGAATTCCAGAGGGCTCATGAGATGGGCCGGCAACTAGGAAACAAGTTAGAAGTATTAGTAAGGGGTTTCCTGGCTCCCTTGGGCACATCTTTGAGCGAGCTTAGCCCCCTCTCCGAGGGCCTGGCCACCATCTTCCCCCGCCCTGGAAGGGCATAAAGGGAAGCTTGGGGTAGGGTTGAGAGGGAGGGTTCTGCACAACACTGTTTGTTGCCAGATGCAGTTCAAAAGCTTCAAAAGCGTTGACTTTAAAAATCAAAAAAAAGATGTATGCCCCAGTTTGCCGAGGCCAGTTGGACGCCTGCCTTTTCCACCCTTCCCAGCAGCTGCCAGGCCACAGAGCTTGTTTTGTGAAAGATCCTCAAGAAACAATGAGGGAAAACAGCTTCTGTTTGATTAGATTAGATCAATTTATGTGCCCGGGGAGGGGCTGGGGCAGGGGGCCGGGGCGAGGGCTGCGGCTGGGGGAGGGCTGCCCCCGCCTCTGCGGTGGCCCCGGCCTTCCCGGGCGCTCCTGTCCTCAGTATCGGAGCTCCTGGCGGCTGGAATTGCAGGAGGGGGAGGGTGGGCTGTAGGAGGGAGGAGCGTGTGGAAAGAGATTTCTGCAGTCTGTCTGGAGAGCTGCCCAGGCTTCCCAGCCAAAAAAACAAATAAAAATAAATAAAAGGCAAGTGCTGAATGACACAGATTATGATATTAAAAAGGGATGCTGTTGAAACGGTGCCCCGATCCCGCCGGCGCGGGGTGGGGGCAAGCAGGGGGCGGGGCAGGGAGGGCACGGTCTGACAGCGGCGGGGGCGCAGAAGTGTGGACCATTAAACTGTGACTGCCCCCCTCCAAGGTGTCCGCTCCTTCCTTCCTGCCAGGAATTCCGTAATCCTCCCATCCCTCTGCACTGCAGGCTGGGGAAACGGCAGGACGAAAAGCTGGTGGCCCTTTCGATTTTTCTTGTTTTCATTTATGAAGATGGGGAGAGAAAAGAGCCGGCCGGAGACCCCTCCTCTCAGTGTTCGATTCCCTCCCAAGTACATAAATAACCGGCTCCCCGGCTGTCTCCCCTCCCCCTCGGCCCCAGGGCCGCCGGGCCGTCCTATTGCTGCGCGGAATCTGCACCGCCGCCGCTTGCTTATTACGTGCAGGGGAGGATTGTTGACAAGTGCTCCGGAGCCTGCCTCACTGCGCTCTTCCTCCCTCCTCCCTCCCGCCCTCTGTCCTTCTTCCTGTCTGTCTCTCTGCAATGATCCGGCTCTGAGGATGGCTGCTCCACGGGTCTGTCAGGTGCAGTTTTTGGTGGCTTATCTTGAGGAACCTGGGATAGAAGGTCTGTTCCTATAAATAAAATAAAAACCAAATAGCTCGATTCGTTTCAGGCTGGTATGGCTTTTGTTGGAGACATAGGCCTTTGTGGATTTCCCTGCTGGGGTCCTGATTAAATCCATTATGGATGGCAAGGTGCTATATGTATCTGTCTATGTGAGTGCTATGTAAAAAAGTGTTGCGATTTGCTTAATATTAATATTCTTTTAGCTTTGATATCCTCCCCAGGGGCAGTGGTGGCTCCTGCAAAGGCACTGTGGAAATTTACAAGAGAGAATTAATGTCGCTCTTAAAGCATTAAGCTCTGTTGACCATTTTGGCCAAATCTGCAGTTTTAACCAGGCTTGTATGAATTGAGACGTTTCTCTAGGGATCTAACGCCGTCCTGCTGTAGCTGATCCTTTTTTTTTTAAATTGCCAATTTATTTGATCATTTCCCAGCATTTAAAAATAGGTGTTTGATTAAAGTTAATTAGCCCATCCTCACCTTGGCCGTGGCTCCTTTATCAACAGCATGTTTGCTTTCCTTTCCCCTTAGTTCTTTCTTTCCCTGCCTCTTATCTTCCTTTGAGAGACGGAGGAAACCGAGGCACGTAGTTGCTACTGTGTCCTGAAGTGAGCCTGCGTAGATCGAAATGCTTTAGACTCGGGGTGCTCTTCATTTTCCTCCCCTTTTTTGTGCATTAGTTTCTATTTGCCTCATGATACCAGCGTAGATGAATGACAGGCGACATCAATTTTAAGTGCCTCAGATCTTTGTGGATTCATGGCCATACATTCCTATAGTTCTGCCTTCTGTCTACTTCCGTGGTACTCCAGTCTTGGAAAGGCTTGGCTCCCTGGGTGGGATGGGGGGTGGGTAGCAGGCCTCTCTGTCAGCAGGTTTTGTTTTGTTTGCACATTGAATAGACGTCTTGATCCTGTCAATATATTCATCTGAAAAGTGGGCTGATAAAAGTTGATTTGTTTATATGCAAGTGAAGTAGTAAGGAAACTGGGGGAAGTTCTGTTTCTTCCTGTCCTGCTACAGCACAAATGAAACATGAGGTGGAACTGTGGGGCTTAAAAGGAGCCACCCAGATGTTGTTGGAGTAAGGATGTAGCTCTTGATTTACCTATACATTCCGGTGTAGGTCAGGACACGAAGCATGTAAAATTTTGTCCATGTACCAGTGCAAATTAGTACACAAACTGCCAAGTGTATGGGGCCTGTTGTTTGGAGCTGAAACCGGCTTTGCTTACCTTTGTGGAGAGCCTTGCTAAAATCCGAGAGCTGGTTGCATTTAGAAAGTTACACTTGTGGGGGGAAATTGAGTGATGCCAGGCTTTAAAGACCTAAACACGCACACACGTTGTAATTACGTAAAGGTAGAGTATCATTAGCTATCTGTCAGTGTGTGGAAATCTTCCTTTGAGGCATGCAAATTTCAAGATACGTAAAATCAAGTTTGGCTTGTCATTTTATGTGTGAACAAAAGACTTTGAACACATTGGTCTCATTTGTTTATCTGTTCAAAAAGGATTCTCAGAATGCCCTTGTGTTTACCTGTACTTCACTTGATGCTGTGTTCCCTCATTCTTTGATGGTGCCATTGTTCTGTAGCTCATGGGCCACATCAGCCCAAGCCCCATGTTGCCTTTTACATGCAGTTCTTTTCTCTTTTTTTTGCCCAAACATGGAAGGTACCTTTTGACCTCCTGAAGTGGCCAGTCTGGACCTCTGTGCTGGGGAACTCTATTTTTTTCCTGCCTCATTTTGTTAATATGTGCATATGTGATGCATAATGTTTGCATTGTACTTTAGTATTTTGTGCACATATTTATCATGTCAAAAATCACAATACCTTCCCCTCCCCCTACTTGATCCTCCCACACGCTTCTCCTTCCTCCTAACTCCCACTGTCCCTCCATTAGTTCTATGAAACGACTGTATTTGTTTGGGAACTGGGGAATTCTAAATCTGCCAGAGATCCCTAGGTTCCATGCTTTTGTTACTTGTTGCCAGCCTGGCAGGCATCTGTTTGGCTGTTGATGTGGAATTTGGAAGAGTATTGGGATGGTGGATGGACCTCGAAGTTGTGGCCTGGGATAACAGAATTATGAAAATGGATGCAGAGGTACACAAGCAGGGCACAGTAGGTGTTCACGACTCAGCTGCTGTTCTTCAAGACACGGAGTGGCTCTGAAAGTCAGGTTAAGTGTGGAGAATGAATGAAAGGAGAAGGCTGCTGGGATACCAAGCCTTGACTGAAGTAGTAGTGGGGACAGAAGGAGAAGTGCAGGATGCTTACGGTGGTAGTTACCTAGTGTACTTGCGACAGGGTTGGTGCAGAAAGCTTTCTGAAGGTCGTGGCTCCTTCTTACAAAGAGATCTCCCCACTCTCCATAAAGTGCATGCATCAGCTTTTCTGTTATCCTTGTCATCATTGTTTTGGTTGGAGGCTGTTCCCGAGGAAGGAGTATTTCCTTTCCCCTATGGCTGTTGGTCATGATGTGGCAAGGGGAAGGCTATTGTCGTGGCGCATTGGGTACTCGTTGGGCTGTGCGGGGTTGGAAAGCCAGAATTGGGCCTGTTTGGGAGCACCAGTGATCTGCTGACTCCTTGCTACATGTAATGGGAGACTGTTGCTGGGCTTGTTCCCTGTGGTTCAAGGTGAGGAAATGCTATGTGGGCTCCAGGGTCCTGAACTCTTGCTTGATTCTGAAAAGAGGATCAGGCATTGTCTTGCCTGCTCAGTGGTCCAGCTTTCCAATGTTAATAGTGATCGTTCATGTCAGTTTCTTATCTGGTATCTTTTCTTAAAAACATTGAACATGCAAAGGAGGTTTAGATTTCCAAAGAATGTATCTGTAGGATAGAGATTGGTGGTAGACATAAGGGATCTAATGGGATCATTATCACACAGGAGCCACTATTTGTATATTATATTTGAAGGTTGGGAACATGGAAAACTTGTATTTCTTCCGGTTTGTATCGCCTTATTTTATTTATCTATCTATTTTGCATGAACTACAGAATCCATAACACATTGAAAATATATGACTTGGGGAGACGGTGATCATGTGCACTGCTGTTGGCCACCTTTCCCCTCCCTCTTCCCCTACTCTTGGAGGAGTCAGGGTGGAGGGGTGGCTGGGATTTTGATTACATTTTCTTAACTGGAATGGGAATCTCCATAGCCAACTGGAGAGTAGACAAAGGGGAACCCCTGTCATTGGAGTGGTTGTTCTCTTGAGAGTAAAGGATAATTATTTTCTGCAATCAGAGGTATGAAGCCATTTTCATTTGCGCCTCGTTGACCATAAGTGCGCCACTGACATCCTGTCCATGACCATCATTTGTTCCCGGCGATTTCAGTGTGTTGAACTGATGAGTGTTCAGGGGACGGGCCTAGGTTATGTAGCCCCCCTGCCCTGTCATCCTGTCATCCGTGGGCCGGGAGACTGGGCATTGCTGGAGACATCTCTATGATCTGTGTGTGTAGGTTGGGTGTTAATTTCCCCATTCCCTTCAGCCCTGCAAAGCTAGCCCAGAATCATAATGCCTACACTGTTTGAAAAGCATACAATCCAATTTTTCTTTTAAGTCTGAGTGAACACTGCCTTTATTTTTCTCTAGTAATGGCGGCAAACCATGCATTTCTCATTACCTCAGAGAGGGTCCTATCTCAACCAACAGAGCTGCTTTTATAATTTTTCCCCAACTCTGCTGTGCACACATGTGCGCGCGTGCACTCACACACACACACAAACACACACACACACACACACACACGCAGACACATGCGCTGAGAAATTGCTGCTGAAAATGAAAGCTCTCTTTGGATGCTTGTCTGTTTAATATGTAATGTGATACCTTGTCTCACAGTGACAGGGTGACAGACGGCATTGGCTCTGTAACACCAAATCACCTTTTGTGCTATGTCTTCCACAACAAAGCTAAATACATTGACTCTCCCTAATATGCTAATAAGTTTGGTGTGCTCCAGATGTTTGAGAAGCGCTGGAATAGCTTCAAAGCCCTCCTTGATTTTCCTTTTAACCCCTTTTTCGTTGCTTTTGTAAAGTGCAAGTGCTGGAGTTTCCTTTGGTTTTTGTATCCCGTTGTGTGTGTGTGTGCTTAAATGGAGGGGACCAGTGGCACTTCTTTGCACCTAAAACTTTATTTATAAAGGTTGCATTCTCTGGTTTTGTTTTCAAGTGTTAGAAAGAATTATTCCATGTCTACATGTCTTTGTCCTGCAACCTAGAGTTCTCATCCACTGCTTAGAAGTTCTTAGCTGCAGGAATCTAAGCTGTGTTTCACTTTTCCTAACCCTCTTCGTGGGAGAGATAATCAGGCATGTGATACCTGCTGTCTCCCTCAGGAGGTCTTACCACGTGCCCCTTTCTCCTGGTATTCTATACTCTTCCGTTGTATTTCCTCGCGTGTGAAGGCTTTGCATTTCTTGCTTATTCAGAAAAGGTTATGAACAGCTCCCGAACTTGCAGAACCCGTGGTGGCAAGGTTCTTTTATCTTTACTTTCTTAAATGCTGCAGAGTAATGTGTTCTGCTCGTGACACCACTGCTCCTGTCAGCTGAGGCTGCAGGCCCCAGTCCCCAAGCTGTCTTTACCACAGCGATGTGGAATTTTCAGCTCATATTTATTGCTTTTGTGAAAGACAAAAGACATGGTTTAATTTAGGTCCAACCTACTGAATATTAATAGAGGAGAACAAATGCTAATGGGAGGAGGTGGAATCTTTGGGCCATTCAGTCTCTCCTGTTTAACCTCCTTTCCACAACAAAGGTTTGCGTTGGTTGGGGTAGGGCTGTGGAAAAAAAAAAATGGTTTGAGATGCGAGGGAGGGGCATGCTGTTTTTATTATTTCTCATTGACTGAAAATAATGATTTGAAAAACTGGTGACTGGGCTGTGTCCGGGAAAGAAAAGGCCGTGCCCATTAGTTCCTCTAATGTCATCATAATGGCTGTTCTGCCCTGTGGCATCATATTGCATCTTGCTGACTGGACTCTTAGATTGAGCAAGCTGCATGATTTGGCTGAAAAACGTTGAAAATGAGAAAGGATAGCCAGTATAATGGAGATAGGAGAAAGGGGAGTGGATTTCAGAAAAAGAAAAGCCCCTGATTATTCCAACCATGTAGACTTTTGAAGTAAAAATAAATACACTTTTTTTTTTTTTTTGCCTGAGTTGATAATACAGAGTGAAAGTCCTCAGACTTTGTAGAACAAAGTCAATCTTGCCTCTTCCTGAGGGCTAGGGAAGCTTTAATTTGCATAACAGGCAATTAATTCACTGTGTATGGGCCCCATGTTCTGAATCTGGAGAGTGAGTCTGACTCAGACAACAGCCTGGTTGTTCACCCTTGGAACGGGAAGCTTGGCTGACTCTGAAGATGTTAGTGTGACAGAGCAGGAGACAGTAGAGTCACGACTTTTCATTCCTTTCGATGTGGCTCAGTCGTGCCTTAGGATCTGAGTGGCTTCCTCCCTTTTTGAAACCTTACATTGAGCTTATAATAAAGTCAACTAAAATGCTCAGTGCTTTTTATGTAAAATATCCTGGTGATGTTTCCCTGAATTTATATATTTAGTCGATTTGGAGGCCATTATAAACCTTTTAACACTTAAGCTTTTTAGATCAGAACATTTTTTTTTTCCTGATCTTTTGAGTCTGTATTTATCATATCGGCTGACTCTTAGAACCTTGTGGCAAGTTTTATAAGCCATGCCCTTTTCCCTTCACAAAGCTACCGGTGAAGGTGGACCTCTGGGGAGGAGCTCAGGGGTGGGTACCTCCTTGAGACCTGTGCTGTAGTAGGGGGTGCCTTCACAGTTACCTTGGATGTACTCACACTTGCATGCAACTTTGTAATGAGTGCTCAGGCAACCAGGTCATCCTTCTGTCAGGATGTGGTCCCCAACCAGCTTTGAATCACCTGGGAATGTTAATAGATAGAACAGGTCACACTTAAGGATGAGGCTACTTTGAACAGGCCCTCTGGGCGATTCCCATGCGTGTGGAATAACCCGTTGCCCTTTACTTAACTGTCTGCTGAGATTACTCTTGTGAGGAGGAGTAAAACTGTCAATCTAATAGCTCAATTTTCTCACCTTTGATCACTTATTCATTCAGCAAATACTTTGGGTCTTGTCATATACCCTAGGGTAGAGGAGCCTTTTT
This sequence comes from Ctenodactylus gundi, assembly GCA_004027205.1. NCBI lineage: Eukaryota > Metazoa > Chordata > Mammalia > Rodentia > Ctenodactylidae > Ctenodactylus > Ctenodactylus gundi. The sequence goes on along the minus strand of PVKB01006180.1, from coordinate 6,359 downwards.
ACCTATATTCACATAATGGCACCTTGTCCTTTCTGAGCCTTCCTGGGATCCTGATACAGCTTCCCGGCAGGTCTCTCTTCTTCCTTTTCCTTTTTGGGCTTTTCCTCCACACCACCCTGTGTCTGTGTTAGACATTTCCTATTCTTACCTTTTTACTACTGGCATTTATTATTAATATTTGGCATTGATCCATGTTCAGTAGCCCCCTCCTGCCACTTGGGTCCTTGCTGAGTACGTTTATCCTTGCACATAGTACTATTAATAAACTATATATGTTTTTCTCTGTTCTTTGAGTGTAATCAAACAAAGTATAAATTCTACTTAAAGAACAGAGATAAACATAGTTTATTATCCCCCAGGGCCGTGACAATATAATAGGTGTAAGAAAATGAATTCAGGTCTCCCATATTTACCTTCTCTGCCACATTCTTTATGTACATGTACACTGTTGAGAAATTTGGACCCATTTAACAGTATATATTTAAGATACACACACATGCACGCACGCACGCACACACACTACTTTTTATGGTCATATGCCCTTGGGTCCATTTCCAGCTTGAGAATGTGTGGTTCCTACCATCCTCTCTGTTGGGTGTTCCCTTCTGCCCTCTCCCCCCCACCCCCCCATGCTGCTGGTCACCAGAGATAATTAATTTAACTGCCCATTTTTTTCTAGTGATACAGTCAAAGGAATTAAAACAACCAGTTGAAATTAACTTCAGTGACTGAAATAATCTAGTCCATTTGAAATACTTGTAGTTAGGCAATATAAAATTAATGAAATACTACCTTTACTTCTTAAAGTTAAGCAAAATATAAGTTTACTTTCTTAATGTTTCAAGTGTTCGGTAACTATCCTTGACAAGTAGGCTGCTGTGACTCACAGCACAGTTCTGATCTTGGAATTATTGACCACATTCTTTTCTTTAAATTATAAGATTTTTCACCCTAGGTGGTCTCTTCTGTTTTTGTGGCGTTGAGGAATGGAGCCTACAACCTTCATACTGAGCTACATCACCAGCCCATTTTTGGTTTTGGTTTGAGCCAGGAGTATCACACTAACTTGTATAGGGCTTGAACTTGGAGTTTGCTTGCCTCAGCCTCACAGAGTGCTGGGATTGCAGGCCGTGCCATTGGGTCCTGCTTAAAGCCTTATTTGTATAGATGAATAACCAGGAGATTTTATACAGTACAACTTTGTATTAGATTTTCAACTTTGGATTATTACTCATTCTCTGATGAAATGATTTATTTATTTTAACTAATTTAGATAACTGGGGCAGAATATGGGTAAATAGGACAGGCCCAAGGCTTTGTTGCAATATACTGTGGCTTTTTTCAGTGTGTGCTGGCAAACATGTAGAATGCTGTATTCCTCGAAGTCCTTATTACAAATAACAGAAGCCACTATTGTTTCAGTTCATATGAGATTTAATACAAGGGATGAAACAGTGGCCCAGGCCTGTCATCCCATTTTGGGGACTTAACAAGATCTTGCCTCAAAATGAAAATTTAAAAACGTAGGCTAAGTATGCAGCACAGTGTGAACACCCTGTGTTCAGTCCCCAGTGCTCAATCCCCAGTACCACCAAAACTAAAAAGTAAAAAAGTCAAAGGGGCACCTTGCCTGTTTAGGCTGTAAGTCAACCACTTGGCTGTCAAAGCAGAGGGTCCTATGCTGAACACTGCTGCTGCGTCCAGCTCCTGTTGCTTACGCAGCTGGTCCCTGTTGCGCTGCTCTGGAACGCTGCTCTAGTAGAAGCTTCTCAGCAATAGATCCTACATCGATCGAAAGAGTGTAAGCATTAAGAAAATGCTGTTGCCCTCTCAAGTGGCCTTACTGCTGGTTAAAATGGTCCCTGTCACTCAGTAACTAGTGCCTTCTGTCCTCCGTGAAGGCCAACCACCTCCAACCTGGGATCTTTTCATGTTTATCCAAAAACACACACTCGTGGTTACCAAGACACCCATCTGTGCAGGGTGGAAAACCTGCAGTCATGGAGGGGCCTTAGTCTTTGAGAAGACCCACACCAGGTCTGGTTTGAATCTAAAGTAACAGATGGTTAAGAAGAGAAGTAGTGCGTTTGGATTTCTAGTTCATCTGTGAGGGGTGGTCCCTGGGTTGATTTTTCTTGCTGGCAGGCACTCATGTTCTTACCATCTCGCCTCCTGCATCCTTGCAGTACTAGAGATTGAACCTTGGGCTCCACCTGAAGTCGATTTTATTGTTTATTTAAGACAGTGCCTCCCTAAGTTAACAAGGCTGGGCTCAAACTTTTGCCTTAGCTCCCAGCATGCCTGGAGTACAGGTGTGTGCCACCATGCCCAGCTAGGTACTAGTTCTTGAAGGAATTTCCAGAGAATTTTTTAGTGTCACTAGAGTTAGTGCTTAACTTTCAGAAATAGTATGACTTGATAATAAATACTCCTTTCTTCCCCTTGGACCATAAAAGACGTTGATATACCTTACAGTAGGACTTTAAAATATATGTATTTTGATCCCAGATTTCTACTTGGATTTCCTGTTGAAATTGTTCACCAGCTTTGATATGAGGCCCAGAGTAGGACGAGGTTCTACTTGTCTCTGCTCATTCAAAAGAGATGTTACAAAACTTCTCTTCTTCTCTCCGTCTTGTCTGTTTTTATTGGCCATTGCTTAGTGTTAACTGTGGTAAAGTGCTGCTTCCTGATGTGATGTTTTTACGTGTTTGTCCCTTTTCTCACCTGTAGGGCTGCTTGGTAATGACCAGTCTAAGGGATTAGGACCAGCATCAGAACAGTCAGAGAATGAGAAGGACGATGCATCCCAGGTGTCTTCAACTAGCAACGATGTTAGCTCTTCAGATTTTGAAGAAGGGCCGTCGAGGAAAAGGTTAGTACCCAAGGCTCTCAAAAGTATCAGTACCCTAATTAAATCAGGGACCACAAATGCAAGCCAGATTTTGCCACATGGGAGTAAATGTGGGCCTCCCCACATGGTCTCTTCATCTTCCTAGTAGAGTCAGTTACGGGTTTTGTATTGTCTGTTAATAATAGCGTAAAATGAATAAATAAAAGATGCCATGAATTGAATAAAACAACATTGTTGCCATCAGCAGCCACAGTTACCAGCTTCTGAAACAGACTTTTTTATTTTTGAGAGACAAGGTCTTGCTTTGTAGTCCACTCTGGCTTCAGACTAAGGGCAGTCATCCTGCCTCAGCCTCTTGAGGGCTGGTATTACAGGCATGCTGTAATAATAACCGTGCCTGGTTAATCTTTTATGTGATGCTGGGGAATGGGCCTTACGAATACTAGGCAAGCACTTCAAATGCCAAGCTCCGCCCCCCAGCATTGTGGTATAGGTCTTAAGTGTTTGATTACTATTCCAACTGCTGATGAGCTGTGAGTTGCCATTTGCCTCTGTTCTGAATAGGTGTCTCTAAAAATTTGAAGAGTAAAGTATGGTGCTTTTTGAATTGTTTTGTCAGAAAAGTGGAAATTCCACTGTGTACTTTCTTTCAAAAATGCATTGGCAATGTTAGCGTCATTCCTTTGAGCTTAACAGCTGTTGTTTTTTTAAATAACCTTTCTAAAGAAGCTTAAGATAGTTTGATAAGGAAGTTGGCCATGGTGATTTCATGAGAGTATGTGGTTTCAAGGTCAGTGGCAGTGACATTATATAATGGTTTTCAACTGGGTGTTTTAAAAATGCTTTGCTAGCATTGGCCCTAATTCATTCACGTTTTATTTTTTTATTTATTATTTCCACCTTTAGAGTTGATAAAATTCGTCATTTTATTCCTTTTCTGTTCTCTGATGACTACATTACTGTCATCAAGGCTTTTAAAAAATTGTTATCTACCTATTTGTGAGATTAGGAAAAATTTTCCCTTGGTCTCGTTTCATCTTTGTGGAATCATTCTGCAGAATTATAGTTACTTTTTGGGAACAACCTACACATTTATCCCTAGTGAACATGTGAGAACAGTAGAAAAGCTAGAGAGAAAAAGAGCCATGTATAGATATTCACTGGGTTTTGGGCCTTGCAATTTGAGGCATAGCTCAAATTCTTAGTTTTGTTCCTCCATCATGAAATGTCTGTTTCAGTAGTGCACAATGTACAGATTCCCTGTTAATTCCATTCTCATTTTATCTCCATGCCTTTGTGCCTTAGATGATGCCATAGATTTGCTCTGAGTGTAGTCTGCAAGCCCTTGTAGGATGAGTGTTTGAGTGTCCTGGGCTTGGTGTGCCCCCTTTTCAAAAATACATGGTTGAGTGTCTAGCGATGAACCTGTTATCTAATAGATTTGTCTTATTTACTTTTTTGTCGCTGAGGCACAGTACCCAACCTCCACAACTTAAAGGAGGATAGGCTCATTTTAGAAGTTTTAGAAGGTCTCAGCCCACTTATGGGTGATCAGCAAAGGCGGAATGACTTGGAGGAAGCCTTGTTGGAGAAAAGCTATTAGCTTTGTGACAGAAAGCGGGAAAAGATCGAGAAAGGGCAGGGCTATCATATGTCCTTCCAGGTCAAGCCCCAGTGATCCATTCATTCCTGATCAAAGCTCCACTTCTTCTGTCTCAAGTTCAGTGATCTGCCCCTTCTAGCAAGGCCCCACTTCCTGACAGCAAGTGAAGAGGATACATAATCCACAATATTCAAATATATCCCATGTCCTAACCATAACACAGATACTCCATGAGAAACCTACCTTACCCCGCACTTTCTTGGAAATGGATTAGCACCAGTGGGAGTTCAAGGACGTGTAAAGCAGTTGTGTCCATGAATTCAGCAGAATGGATTGATGATATTGCCTGTGCCTCCCACGTGGCACGTCTTCCTGCGCCTGGCATCAGCTTTCACCTCCAGTTCCATTCCTGCAGCTTTGTAGGGTGGTATAGAAGATGTAAAATTAAAACATTTAATAGGTTCAGGCTTTACAGAAAGCACTCACTTCAGTTCTTCTTTGATATATATGGGATTTGGTACAGGAGCCCTGCCTTCTAAAGCAGAGTAGGTGACCTGAACCTGATTAGGATGCCGTTTAACCTGTGATGCTTAGACTTGTTCATCTTCTGTGTCTTTCTAGTTAGTTAACAGCTCATGCTCTCTCTGTAGGGAAGGAGTTAAATTCTTAGTACTGCCTAATATTTGAAATGTGGATTCAGGCATCCTATGGATTGTTGACTGCTGTTTTTCCCCACGGATCTTCAGTTATCTAAACATCACACACACCTAGGAAGAATACGACTGTTTTTCACATTGTCCTGAGCTGAGTATAGCATTTGGCTTCTTATCTGCCACACACTCCTCACTGAGCTTTCTAGAGTGCTGGGATTGTAGGCTTTGGCTTTGGCCTGGTCTAACAGTGACGATTATTGGGCTGGAAGGGTCACTCAACAGTACAGTATAGTGCTTGCCCAGCATGGGAGGCCTGACATCTCGTGTGAAGACGTTTCGTGCATTCTGTGGCCTGTCAGTATAGTTCTCTAATATTCATTTGTTTGACACGGTAGCCCTCAGTTTCCTCACATATGAGGTAAGTGTGATGGAAGTAACCGTGTGGTGGTAGTGGTTGAACAAGCTTTGAAGAGAATGAATGTGTGTGAGAGGTATCCCGTGTGTTCAGTATCATTTTTCGTCATCAGCAGTGCATGTGATGCATGAGTTGCTATGTGTGAATCCATATGTCTGTGGGAGACTTCTCAAATGTGCTTTAGAAGGTTTTTGATTTATGCAAATTGTGATTTGCTTGTCTCCTGCATGGTGCCCCCATCATGCAAATTTGTAGGCAGAAGGAAAAGTGTGGGCGCCTGTCCTTCTTTTGAAGTTACTGAGTCACAGGAAGGACCCTGTGGTGAGTGGTGTGAATTTCCTCCCCTGAGCAGGCACGGCCTTGCATTTACCTGCACTGCGGAGGCACACACGGGGCAAGTTGCAGTTTGTAAAGCAGGGTATTGGTGGGCAGATTGCATCGCGTGGCGTACCCTTAGTCATGGCTTCAGTGAGGGAGCGGCTCCGGCTACTTAATGCCGAAATCCCACAGCCTGACATACCAGGTGCAGAGGGCTTTTTGCATGTTCTAACCTCCTTTTTTAAAAACAAACTCCAGATGCTTCTCAAGAAGCAGTTTTTAAAAAAAGTAGACTCATTCTCTGCAGGGATAGAAAGAACCAAGGAGCCTCTGGGTTTCAGTTAGTTTTCAAGTATACAGCTAGTCCTATCCAGTGGATTGAATTTTGGCCTAATAACTTAATGGGCTTGTGTGATGTCATAACTGAATACAATTTAGCTCTGAGAATCAATATATGTTAAAACAGATGGTGAGAATTCTGCCAGTCTCTTCTTTCCCCTCCCCTCCCCTCCCCTC